>JMFS01106753.1:0-18961 GCA_000699545.1 Podiceps cristatus
CCGCGGCAGCGAGGGCGAGCTGGCCTCCAGGAGCTGGGCGGGGGAAGCCTCGGCAGCTTCATGTCCACCCACCGCGCCAGCCCCGCGGTGTTTATACAGCTTTCGCTGCGAGATTTCTGGTGTTTATACAGCTTTAGCTGTGAGATTTCTGGCCCCCTCAGTTGTTGGGACAACCTGCCCAGAAACCACCGCAGGTGGCCGGGCCGGGCAGGCCGGGCGGGCTCATCGACTCGCTTTCTTGAGACTGGAAACTAAAACAGCATCTTAACAGTGGCTCTTTAAAAAACATTTTTTTTTTCATTTCCAAAGGTAGGAGATGTGTAGTTATAAGGACTAGCTGTCATTTGTCCAAAATCTAGATTTCTAAAAGCTGCCTAAAGATTTTTAACTACAACTCAAAACGTCTGTGCCAAGGTCTCCACTTTTCTTCACTTTCTGTGGTGAGATAATTTTAAGAAGTTCTTTGACAAACTCCTGTGTAAGAACTCCATTTAATCTGTTCCTGCATCTCTTTCTCATATAATACTGACTGTGGGCAGTTGAGTAACAAAGATTACTTTATGTAGAAGTTGAATGACTACTTGGTTGGAATTTTAGTTGTCCATAAATCCACTCAAAATAATCTAAATAATAGTGATAAAAACAACATAGTTATCACAAAGTAAATTATACCTTATCTATAATGTAATATGCATATCTCAAGGTTTATGATGCATCACTTAAAATTTATCAGTAATAATGAATAAAAAAGGCTAATAACGTACTAGCTGCTAAAAGCCCCATATGTGACTGTGCAAATGTAGGGGAAATACAATCCCTACTTGAAAAAGTTTGCAATCTAATGGACAAACCACAGGATCTATAAAACGTAACAGCTTTGGGAATATTTTTGTTTACATGTGTTTTTAATCTCTGCATATTAGGATGTGAATTAGAAGTGAAAAAGGGAGCAAGTAGAGGACAGATGGAAAAGTTTATTCACAGCTTTTCCCTCCTTAATCACATGATCTGAATTTTGTAGGCTTTGTGAGGACTGGTGCAGCATAAGAGGTAAAACAGATGTTTAGATTTCATTGAGGCATTTTGGTCAGTTTTACTTTTTGCTCAGTGACCGCTACACAATAAACCAGGAAGTACTTTTGAGTTACAGGTACAGAAGCTAACTGTAAAATTGCTAGGATCACAAGAGTTTCGCTCAGTTGCACTCTAAACGCTCTATGTAATGTTTCTGAAAACATTCCCTTCTTGTTGCAGTTCAAGCATTAGCACTGCCATCCATCATTGCACAAAAGACCTCGTCCATGAGAAGGTTCCTGCCAAAAGAACGAATGCGTCTGCTGATAAGAAGGTGTGCAAGCTGTCAACAGGAGCTTTGGAGGAGGGACGCAGTATCAAGAGTTCAGTACGCAGAGGCAGGTTTACAACACTACAAATGTATATAGGTTTGTAAATGGTCACGAGTTCCAGTAGGGTAATTAAATAAGATCCCAGATTTATAAACCAAACATTCCATAGTTGCCAAACAAGGCTTAAACGACTAAGAAAAATACTAAATAGGAAAGTTTTGTGAAAATTAATTGCCCAGGTACAAAGTGTTTTTTCTATTTAATTACTAAATCTGTCTGGTTTAAGGAGTCCATATGACAAATCCAGATTTTTTTAGGTCTTCAGCAAGCTAACATTTTTTGTATATGACATTTTCCCTTCCGAGGACAAAGATCCAGTGCTTAGAGGGTCTTCAGCTGGCACAAAGAACAAAAATCCTGGAGTGTTCGGTTACACGTAAACCAAAGCTGGCAGCGCATCCCTGTCCAACCAGGAAGGTGAGAGCCAGTAAGCATAGCTGCAAGAGTGGGAGCGTGCGGACAAGTGAGCGGGTCCAGGTATGGTGCAGAGTAGCACAGGAATGGATCTGGAGAGTATTGGAACAGTTCACGACTAGCAGAGATGTTGCTGTATAATACTCCAAACTGAATTTACTTATGAATGAAATAACAATCTATTGCTGTAATTTGCCAGTTGCTTTCTTAAAACCATCAGGAACACCAAGGAATCAAGTAGTCCTCTCTGAAGACACATTTAACAGTCCTGTGTCATTAGAGGCTCTTGATGTTGAAAATTCCTTAGGCAATCTTAGGGCGCCCACAATTAACTGTTAGAAGATCTCAGTAAGAGCAACTAAGCTTCTATTCAATACAGTCTTATCTTTTACGTTAAGAAATTATCACAGAATCATAGAGTTGTCAAGGTTGGAAAGGACCCGTAAGATCATCGAGTCCAACCGTTAACCCATCACTGCCAGGTCCATCTATACCAGGCCCTCAAGCACCGCATCTATCCGTTCTTTAAATACCTTCAGGGATGGAGATTCAACCACTTCCCAGGGCAGCCTGTTCCAATGTCTGACCACCCTTTTGGTGAAGGAGTTTTTCCTAATATCTAACCTAAACCTCCCCTGGTGCAGCTTGAGGCCGTTTCCTCTCGTTCTATCACTCGTTACTAGGGAGAAGAGACCAACCCCCACCTCACTACAACCTCCCATCAGGTAGTTGTAGAGAGCAATAAGGTCTCCCCTCAGCCTCCTCCAGACTAAACACCTCCAGCTCCCTCAGCTGCTCCTCATAAGGCTTGTGCTCTAGACCCTTCACCAACTTCGTTGCCCTCCTCTGGACATGCTCCAGCCCCTCAATGTCCTTCTTGCAGTGAGGGGCCCAGAACTGAACACGGTACTCGAGGTGTGGCCTCACCAGTGCCGAGTACAGGGGCACTATCACCTCTCTGGTCCTGCTGGCCACACTCTTCTTGATACAGGCCAGGATGTTGTTGGCCCTCTTGGCCACCTGAGCACACTGTCGGCTCATGTTCAGCTGGCTGTCGACCAACACCCCCAGGTCCCAAAAATTATGTGAAGGCATCCTCGTAACATTCATGAACTATCGTGATTAATGTGCTATGCTGAGAGAGTGCCAGGGACTGAAGAAGTTAACATTTGTTTCTATCTCTCCTTTAATCTGAGAAATTTATCTTGTTAAGCAGGTAGCCTTTCTTCCTTCAGGGCTTCCACCTCTTACATCCATTAGCCCTTGTTTAGAAAGTGCTTGCATACTGCATTTACACACAAGTTGTTCAATTTGGAGAGCAAGACCGGGTTGCAAACAGCTTTTCCCTCAAGAAAAGTACCGTTGTGGTATCTTCAGATACCATTTTCGCCATGTTCACTAGATAACACAATTTGTAAAATATCTCCAACCCTACTATGAAACAAAAAGCAGTTTACAAAGCAAGCTGCTGTTTTTAGAAAGCAAGTTCAAAAGAAGGACAGCTAGCCTCAGTTTTAAACTATTTTAAGAAACTAACTATAAAAGACACTTACTGTGGCTTTCTCTGCCAACCCTGAGCTGTTCAGTTCCAGCCCTTGCTACAAGTACTACAACTAAACTGGCTGCAAATAAAATGATTTTTCATGTAATTTTTGTCAACTACATCTTAAGTCTCTCAAGTTTGAGGTCCTCCCTGAACAGATGACACAGTCACTGATCACCACTAACGATCACTACAGCTTTTGGAGGCTGGTATACTAACTCATATAAACTTGCATAGAAAGTCATTTAGTTTTACTTCAGGCTATTTATCAACTTGTTCCTTTATGGCAAAATGCATCCTTTTTTATTTAATAAAGGACAATATGATATCAGAAGTTAATGTTCCAGCTGTTTTCTCTAAGCTATTAGTTCATTCTGTTTCCTACGTTCTATCTATACCACTGGTCAGAGAGCCATCTGGTACCGACGTCTGTCTCCCTCCCCAGGAAGTGAAAATGGAGTAGTGGCGTACCTTTGTCACGGCATTTCTCAGAGCTTCCTTCTAACCATCCGCTCTGCCCCTTAAGTTTCGTGGGCCTCGTTCAGTTTTACCGTACTTGGTAGCGTGCAGAGGATCAGGATGCACCTGCGAACTCGCAGCACTTGGTATTTCCTTGAGTTGAAGGTTCCAAGTTGGCACCATTCACGGAGAACATCTCATGTAACAATAGGCCGTTGTTCTTTCCAGCTCAGTTTATGCGCAGCTAGAGATTCACCAACATATAAATAAACGGTACTCTTGAATAACCCGAAACTATCTGTATGTTGTGAAGGGTGGGGAGATTCTTTGCATCTTCTAGAAATGAATAAAGAAACTAAAGTGAAAGATACTAAGAGACGTATGAATAAACCTTTACAGTAAATGCAATTCACAGGTTTATACTTGTTTTTAAGTATTTAACCACAAATATCTGGTAATTAGACTGTTATATGAATTTGTCATTGTGAATGACCTTTAAATAAATTTGAATTAAATGATACACAGTAATTACAGCTATCACACTGATCCTTTGATTCAAAATTGTTATTTTTAAAAGATAATGTATATGACTATTTTTAAACTGAACAGCAGATACGTATCTTAAAGAGATCTTTAACAGTAAAATAATTCTGAGCCATGGAAGACCAGTAATAGCAAATGCTCCTTTAACACTTTAACCTTTCCCCCAGATAATGTTTTCTTAAGAAACATGCCATTTTTTTTTTTAAGGACTCAAACTACCCAACCAGTTTATTTGAAAAGTAAACGTCTGCCAAAAACTAGGCATTTGCAATGTTACTTCTGATATGAGCTAGTATGTCTTAGAACTAAAAATTGTAGCTGAAGTTTCAGGAAAAATATCAGTTTTTCCACGATTATATAACATTTGACCAATTTCTGATTTGTTCGGTGATTTAAATGCAAGCACTACATTATACTGACAGCCATACAAAACGTAAGAGAAACTTGCGTTTTAACCCATGGTAATAACACCAAGATTCTGAACAGCCAGAAATGCAGCACTTGCATTATCAGTGCCGTACCAAGTCAAATTCAGTACCACCTAAACCCAAAGCAGCAGCTGATTAAAAAAAGAAAACATAAGTCAAATGATAAAGCTACATAGTTTAGTACATTAAACCAAAACCAAGGACAATGGTATTTATGTAAGGTTCCAAAAATATACAGATGGGGGGAAAAAAAAAAATCACTGTACACAACTCTGCGGTGTTTAAAGTGACCAGAGGGACTGAACAGTGCAAGACATGCTTTTCCAGTTACAAGCTCAAAACAGAAGTGCAAAAGAAATAAAAGCTTTGTCTGCAATGATTTACCTTTTAGGATAAGGAAAGCTTAGAATATTGTCAGCAGTGTTACAGAGAAATTTCCATCCCACCCCCAAGACAGAGACACAGAATAGTTTTTCCGTAATACAGCATTTCATTCAAACGACGCCTCCTGAGCTTGGTTACTGTAGGGACAATTTGTCTGATATTTGTTAGACATTGGCCTATGAATCAAGTAACGCCCAGGCAGCTTCTCAATTCTCCAGCTTTGGCCAACAATACCTGCAATTTACAGGCAGCGAGCCTGTGTTCAAGCTCTCCTGCAACTGGCTTCACAAGATCCCCTTGTTGTAAGCAAGCAGTTGTGCTGAAAGCAGACGCTAAGGTACGGCCGAGGAACAAAGAAGTTGCTTTACAGGTCTCTGTACTCTCTCCCAGGGTTAAGGACGATTTCAGGCAAGTGCTTTTAGCAGGCTGGCTACGCCATACATGCCTCTATCTAGCCCTCCAGAGCGACCTCAAGAAGTGGGCCCATGCAAACCTCATGAAGCTCAACAAGGCCACGTGCAAGGTCCTGCACATGGGTCGGGGCGATCCCCAGCACAAATACAGGCCGGGTGAAGGGACTGAGAGCAGCCCTGCGGAGGACTTGAGGGCGTCGGTTGGTGAGAAGCTCAACATGAGCCGGCAATGTGTGCTCAAAGCCCAGAAAACCAACCATCTCCTGGGCTGCACCCAAAGCAGCGTGGCCAGCAGGAAAAGGGAGGCAATTCTCCCCCTCAGCTCTGCTGTCATTAAACCCCACCTGGAGTCCTGCATCCAGCTCTGGGGCTCCCAACTCAAGAAGGACATGGATCTGTTAGAGTAAGTCCAGAGGCCACAAAGATGGCCAGAGGGTGGGAGCACTTCTATGAAGACAGGCTGAGCGAGCTGGGCTGGTTCAGCCTGGAGAAGAGAAGGCTCCAGGAGAACCTCCAGCAGCCTTCCAGTATCTGAAGAGGCCTACAAGAAAGATGGGGAGGGACTTTTGACAAGGGCATGGAGTGATAGGACAGGGGGTGGTGGCTTTAAACTGAAGGAGGGGAGAGTTAGATGAGACATAAGGAAATAATTCTTCACTCTGAGGGTGGTGAGGCCTGGAACAGGCTGCCCAGAGAAGCTGTGGATGCCCCCTCCCTGGCAGTGTTCAAGGCCAGGCTGGATGGGGCTGTGAGCAGCCTGGGCTAGTGGGAGGTGTCCCTGCCCGTGGCAGGGGGGTTGGAACTAGATGGTCTTTAAGGTCCTTTCCAACCCAAACCATTCTAGGGTTCCACCCCTGCAAACGTAGACTGTGGCTCCCAAGACCTAGAACCAGGGTGTGTACACGTGAAGACTGGATAGAAGGCCCTTCCAAGTTTACAAAAATATATAGCCAATACTGTAGCTTAAGAAGTCAGTTTTACTCATTACAGAGATTCCCGAAAAGTATTAACTACTTTTCAGACATTCCAGACAAGGTCACTTGTAACAAAAAAGGTCAAGTTATCTAAAACAAGATTTTAAAAGTGGATCTTTCCTTCAAGTGAACGGGACATCTGTTTTTATGCTTAACTTTTTAGTCAGTTAAGACTGAATTTATTTAAGATTTTATGTGAACATATGCATAAACACAAATAAGTTTACTTTAAACACATCTGCACAGAAAAAAAGATTAACCCTTCAAAACATAACAGAGCAGGTCTGGTTAGTAGGTATCTATTGCAAATCGTAAAGATTCTGTGCATTAGGCCCACCCATACAGAAAGCAGGGGAAAAGTCTCAATGAAAGAAAATTACTGTTCAAGTCTAAGTGGTGGTCTGAAGAGGCAGCAGCCTAAGTGACACCATGAAGCTAGTCACAGTATCCAAACAAGCAGATCTGCTTGGGCTACTAAAGCCGTGTATGCTCCTGAAGGTGTCGTTTACTCCCAAGTTATTTTCTGTTTCGAAGGCGTTTAGATTTCCTAGGACAGTCTGTGGATTCAACCGCCTTCCGCCGTTTTCTAGAAGATTGTTCACTTGAGCCAGAACCTGAAGAATTTCCTACTGTACTCTCCATCACCTCTCGCAGCTTGCGTTCAAGCTCAGCCAACCGGGCGTTCTGTTCACCTATGATCTGGGTTTGCTCTAGCAGTTTCTGGTCTTGATCTTGGAGCTGTTTCTGTTGCTCTTGCACTTTGACGCGAAGCTCTGAGATTTCCCGCTTTAGCGCCGTCAAGCCCGTGCCGTTCGCTTTTACTTGCTGCTGGAGTTTGGTGACTTCTTGCCTTGAAGGGTTCTGCTTGGAGAACAGCTGCATTGTTGTCAGTGCTGCAGAAGGCCCTGGAACTTCAGAGAAAACTGTGATTAATCCTCCACAACTTTAAGACAAAGACAGAAATTGTCCCAGTTTTCACATTTGGCTTATCCCTACTCCCCAAACATGAATCTGAATACTGGTTGCAAGTTACGTGAACACATAAACAGATTTCCAGTCATTTAAGTGTCTAACGAGCATATGGTATCTCAGAGCATAACTAGTTTAAAATACTTAGGTTTTCAGTGGTTTGGAAAACAGCTCATCATTAATTTTCTGTGTATCAGCCCCCCTCTTTTTGCTGTATCAAAAATTACGTAGAGATATTATCTTGCCATCTAGACTTAGTATCACAGATGTTAAGTCAAAACTCCACAACATGTCTATAAACTACTTATTACAGAATAGTTATATTAAATATATATATTTCAATAGAGCAATACAATTCTACTGTCTTACTTACAGACAGAGTCCTAAAATTTTGTGGTTTGGGGCTTAACACGACATTTCAGTTTAACTTACTTTTTAGAAGAAAGGAATTTATTTTCCATGCTTCTTTAGAATCACTCTTCCTAAGTACTAAAACCATACTAGAATTTGAGGTTGGGAATGTTGATTTTAATAAAGTTCCTGCAAATCAAGGAGACTAACAGCTACTGTATAATTTCTTTCACTTTTTCTATCATAAAAGATACCAATCACTTTTCCTATCAGTTTACTCTTTCTAGCAATGCTGTGGAAGTAAGATGCAACTTTTAAGTCCTACTAAGACAGAACAATCTGGAACAGCCTAGAACAATTGTAT
The DNA here is from genome assembly GCA_000699545.1 of Podiceps cristatus. Lineage (NCBI taxonomy): Eukaryota > Metazoa > Chordata > Aves > Podicipediformes > Podicipedidae > Podiceps > Podiceps cristatus. Next base: position 8,249 of record JMFS01106753.1, read on the forward strand.
TCCTCCTTTCTCTCTCTAAGATGTCGGCATAGCTACAGTTATGCGACACTAAAGGCTTGCCATTAGATCGGTTATGCTCCTCCCTCAACACAAGATAGGCATTTCTATGCCACATAAAGCCTTGGCCTTTGGAAAGCCAACTGGCATCAATTATGGTTTTGGGCAATACTTCCTCAATTGACAGACTCAATGGAATTGAGCTATAATTAACAGGATGTAATTAAGAGGTGGTATACACACTTAGGGCTAAACGGAAGGACAGGACACACCTGAAAAAACAAGCAGCTCCTACAGCTAGGACGATTGTTTTTGCTTAGGATGTAATTTTAAAATTTTTATTAAAAGTTATCCTTTCAGAGACTTAATTTCACAGTTCCTAAGAAGCGCGCACAGGGAAAACACTACAGTTCTGCTACCCTTCTGCTTTTGGCCATTATATGAGGCAACTACCTTAGAATCCGGTTCACAGAAGTTCTGGGAAGTCTGACAGAGTATACAAAAGATCCATTTATTGTGTATTCATAGAATGTTATTTTAATTGCCTTTTCACTATTACCCCTAAGTATTTTGCTTGTTAGTGTATACATTAGTGCCCCAGGAAAGTAAAAAAGCACGTTCAAGTATGTTCTAGCTCTCTACGCACTACAACAGCTTAGGTTAATCCATTTGCTGATCGTCCTAAAAATAAGATGCATCGAGTTGTCATCTCATGTGCCAAATTTCAACCGAGTGCAATGATAAAGTCTCATTCATTGGCGGCACAAAAGCGTTTGTTTAACGAATACACACTATGCATAATTCTAACATACATTCAAGTGACTGTTCTGTTGGTAGTACAAAGGCTCCTTAAATTTCAAAGCAAAGTTAGCATTCTTAAGAAACAAGTATCATCAATATTTATGTAATAAAGCTCACATTTAAGGGAGGGAGCTTTAGAAAGATAGTGTGAATTTTTACAGAAAAACTAAATAAAACTTAACTATACATTGGAATTAATACCTGGGGCAGTTCCTATCAGTCGTCCCGATACATCTGACCCAGGCATCTTTCTTTTCAGTATTGGAACAATCTTCTCATCAAAATATTCCATAGCCATGGAGGAAATGTCCCTTAGTTCTTGAAGAACTTCATGAGCTCTCTGAGGAGCTCTTGTAGAGTTTACATACCTTAGCACACGATAAATTTCATCTATTACCTAAAACATTTAAGAAGAATTAGGATTTTCTGATAAAGGCAAGATTATTTCAGATCATTCTAGAAGTGCTGGCATATTCAGGGACTTTTACTACGTAACTGTTGCATACCGCCGTGTGCTTTAGGTCTAGATCAGCTTTTTGAAATGAAGCGCTGTTCGTGATACATCAGAGAAGCTATTCACTTGATCTATCACAACAACTCTCTTCAAACTCATGACATACTGCCCAGTGTGTGAAATTTTGTTTTATTACATCCATACTTCTAAGTCATATAATCTATACTCAGCAGAGCATAATCATTTCTTTTTGGAGATACTCTAAGCCACACGGCAGAGCAGTCACTCCCCCAGCCAGATACAAGGCACATGAAACACATGAATGGAACAGCAAGGATTACCGTTGTCTGTCTGAAGAGCTGTAAATACTTACTCGAGTCTATTTGCATACACCCAAAATATTGCAAGTTCAGATTAAGTCCTATATTAATTTATAAAACATCAATACAGTACTGACAGACACGATAAGCACCCTCTTAACAGGTCTGACAAATAAGCCCTTTGCTTAGGAGAGATGCAGGGATGTGAAAGGTGTCCCACTAATCTATGAATTATACTCTGAGGCAGGTCAAGATGGGACTGCTGGTCTGTTATTACCAGAACTACTGGCACGGGCATTTTGTACAGGATTAAGAATGGCTGAAGAGTCTCCTGAAGAACACAGATCTTAAGGACTTCAGCAGCAAGACAATACAGTGGCACCTTGCGTTTTAATAAAGGAAGCTTAGCTAAGAAGTTGCAGAAGCTAAACAAGACTGAAGTGTCTTATCACAAGTTTGCAAGACTTCTCTAATTTTACCCACATTATATCCCGCTAGCAACGACATCCTCAGAGCATTCTCCTGCTATCCTCAAAGTCTCGCAGCAGCGCCTCTGCTATCACCAGGAACCCTTACATGGTATGCTGAACCTCAAATCAGGATTCACATGTTCTAACATAAATTCACTTCCTGACAATTCCGTGGCAGCTTCACTCAAATGAAATTTCCTGAGGGGAGCGGCGCAGGGCAAACCACAGACTGTAAGTGAATACTAAGTTTTGAATCTGCTTGAGCAAAATAGGATTTTTTTCTGGTGAATTGGTAACTGTGCTGAGAGAGCAGCAGCGCTAGCAATTTTTTTAAAAAAAAAAACTTTTTAGCTGTTCTATCAGAATACAAACAAGGTCCTTATCACTTGGTGCCCACAAGGAAAATGGCTAGCAAGCTCACTTGCCCAGCTCCTGCACACCCCAGGTCTAGACTGCATATTGCCTTTCCGTCTACTCTTCAAAAACGAAAGGCAACGTTTCTTTCAAGTATTCCATTTACTGTGTGAGTATCAAGGACTTCAGTTTACTTGACTTTATGTTACATTTTTTAAAATAATGGTATACATAAAATTTAAAGTCAAATAAGCATAAATACATTAAACTATAATGATTTAAATATCAAGTCAACAAGACTGTACAGAAATCGAGTTACCTCTTGAAGATAAAAATACATTTCATGCTGACAGTTCATCCTACTGTACTGAAAGTAAAAATGCTCGCTGTGCTTCACCTGAATCCAACAGCTAACTTTTCCATGCATCCTTCAGTTATCTGCCCATGTTAATACCAACAAACCTCACATGGAAAGATGAATGAATACAGCATTAGGCTAATGTTCACAGATCTCGTTTCAACCCCGAGCCGTACCGGTATCCTCAGATCATGATTTTGTTAACTCCCCTGTGTACTTCCGGTTTCAAAGCTTATAAAACAGTGGTATCTCCGGAGTACACCTTGCTTGGGTAATTTATATTTTATGTTGGGGTAGTATTCTAAAACACCAGAACTGTTCAGTAGTATTAATATTTAACACACTTTATCTACATTTAAAACTAATTCTACCTATTGTACAAAAATATTCCATCCACTGTAATACCAAACAGCGTTGCCACATACTAAATATCCTAATTCAATTAACCTGAAGTACTCAAACCCTTAAGAAAGGTGCCTAAAATCTTCCTGATTTACCATGTGCTTAGTGTTATACAGTCTGAATTACAAAAAAAGGCCTCCAGCTGTTTTGCACAATTAAAATCCAGAATTAAACCCTACATATCATGTGTTCCTTGTAAAAGGTTGTACAGGATGTGTATGCCGCAAGTCAAATGTCAGAAATAAGAAAGAATCTAAGGGAAAATGGAACTCAAGTCTAAAATAATAAAGATTTATATATAGTCTGGTTCATTCATTTCAGACTGCCTGTTATAGCAGAGTATTGGCTTGTGTGCTTGTTTGCAAGTCTCTGAAATACAGTTTCAGTATATATACACATTATATAAATTTGTTCCAGCTGTCCCAGGTTAAGTTACACAAACATTTTTTTAAACACAAATACACATTCACATAATATAGTCTACATTTTACCTTTCCAGGTATGAAGCAACAGAGATTGGAATCGACATACTTCATGAAAGTCATATTTAACAGAGAGAGTCTCGTTTCTACGGCGGCGAGGATGTCTGCATGACGAGCTAATGAATGGTTTCTTCTTTCTGACTCCCGCCTAGAGGACAGACCATTAAGTGACAGTGATTTAACAATGAGTTAACAAAATGAAACCATAACAATTGCTCCAGTTAATTTCACCCTTAAACCTCTCTGAGGTTTCAAAAGGTAACCACTAACATTAGTTCTGCCTTTATGGAAAAAACCCTGATACAGATTGAGAGGCAGCTAGTAACAGCATACTACACTTAGACAAAATTTGTTCTCTAAATAATTACTACATCTTATGTGATCCATAAACTCTATATGTAATTTAGGACTATTTAAAAACAAGCTTTCAGGACTAACTAGCAGTAGACACTGAGTCAGTGTGAGTATTTTTATCCCCCCCATATTCCTACAGTTAGCACTTCAATGCAATTGACATAAATTTAATATATTATTAGTGATTGCTACAAAGTTTAGGTTGAGATACAAGCTCTTTTGACAACATATCTCTACAGCATTTAGTTTCTTCACTCTGACTGGGAAATCTGATAAGATACAGCAGCAGCTGCACTTAATCACTGGAAAGCGGAGAAAAGACATTGCTTTAGTGAGAAACTAGCTCCTACCTGAGTAATGCTCACGTGTCAAACCCCCCTCCCCTTCCCCTGTTTAATCCTTGGCACTGAAAAACCTTGCTTTTTTTTTTAAGCAGAGTCGTAGATAAATCATCAGTGAAGGCAGTCAGTCTTGAAAAGGAATGGCATTTATTCATTCCTAGGAGTCCATGCTTGATTTGCCAGAAGAGTTGAGTAATACAGGACCCACTCTTCTTTTCTCTGTTTAAAATACCAGAGACACTTTCCAGTATTCCAGTTCCTAGTATACAACAACTTACATTCATCCACACCATTAGTCTGTAATTAGATCTTAAGTTCAAGGTGCTTTTGGAAAAAAATGAAAACAAATGTGACTCAAATTTTCAAGATATATATAAGCAGAATTAGCCATCACGAAATTCCTTTTCAATATTGTCCTTAAAAGAATCTAACCCATTAAAGTTTAACTACAGTTTTAACTGGTACGTACCTTGGAAGCTGAGCTTTAACTTGCTTTTGACACAAGTTGTGGTATCTTTCCACTTTAAGAAATCCCTGATTTAACATTCGCTGGCAAACCAAGTCCATTCGCTTACAAACCTGTATTTAAGTAAAAAGAAAAACTTAAGGTTCAATTGCCACAAGCCACTTTACTATTATCCATACTTGCTGGGTAGTAAAAGATTCTCTTACCAGTTTTTGCTCCATTTCAAGAAGCAGAAACTGCAGTTGAGCTTCACCATCTCTAACAATGATCCTGATACTCCAAAAAGGAGCAGCTATGTTCCACGCAGTTCACAAATTAATCTCCTGATACTGCCTAACAAGAGACAGTATGCTGAACGCCACCCGTATATAAGCAGATGCAATTTCCTCTGATTTAATGGAAGTTGCAAATGACTGTGCCTGGCTTTTAACTTCGTCTCCAGAGTGATTCTGGTAGATCAAGTTAATATTTTGTAGTCTCAAAAAAGAGACACAAGAGAAAAAAGAGACACAAGAGAAACAAGAAATCATAATGGTTTTCTTTCAGCATTTAAGGTTTATGTTTTTGAAGACAGTCACAATTAAATTCTAAAACTTAAGCAATACAGTGCATGTAAAATAAGATTCCTATTGGTATATATCTATAAAAAGTCGTCTTGTCTAACAGATTCCTTTATTTGCTATGTTGGATACCAGTAGCCTCATTTTTTTCCCACAGATTTAGGGAGAAAGGACATTAATAGCGGCAGAAGATATAATAAACTGCTAAATTTAAACCTTCACAAAGTAAGCACTTACAAGACAAAGCCAATTCATGGAAAAGTTGAAAGGAATTGCAATTCAGTGCTGAAAATGCAAGAACTTAGTGAACAAACTGTCCTTTGAAAAAAATTTTTTTTAACTGAAGTACACAACTCCCACTGCAACCCTACGTTCCAATGGATTAGCTTTGCCTTTTTTTTTTTTTTTTAAATAAACACTCCTTCCCTACATACACTACTCATTTCATAATTTTAACATTTATTTAAGTTTATATCTGGAGGAAGAAGATTCTCACTTCTCCCAGGAAAGCCTGCAATTATTTTCTGGTTTTTTTTGGAAGGCACTACTTAAAGAAGTTCTGCTTTCTGTGAGTCTTCCTCTGGGCACAGCTAGTTTAAATTCTGTGAGCAAGATCTGACCATTTTCCAACAGATCTATATTAACAGACCATTAAGCAATTGCTGTCGATCTGTCTGTACTCCCTTCTATTAGACCTTCCTTGTTAAGAGTCAAAGGAGAAGGATCAGACAGGCTCACTACAGAGGTACAGTCTCAGCACACTCTCCCCCACACTCACTGAATCAGCTAAATCATTTCAGTGTCTAAAAAATAATTCTGTCCCTTCAACTACAGGAAGGAGGAAATTGTCATGTGTCTTTTAAGATATTAGCTGCGTTAGCGATGCCTGGGCCCGATACCATGTTTGAGCACAAGACTACAGATTACTTGTAGTTCTAATGCTACCAAACCCCCGAACTCAGAGCTAGTACCTGCACAAGGGCTACATTAGCTACACGATTACTGAGCACAGGAAAAAAAGCAATCCTCGATACACAGTTAGCGAGACGTGCAGCACATATAGCACGGGTATAATCCTTAGTGAGACAGGCGGTACGTATATACCATGTGCATACGCTGACATCTGGTGGCAGGCAGGACCTTGAGCGTCCTCACGCCCTCCCTTACCCAGGAGACTGGGCTACAAGGAGTAACACGAACTGCACAGGATTTTTAAACACTGGATTTTTTTAATCTTACTCATTGGCTTACGCTACACAGCATGGAGAATTATTTACTCCCATTTCTGGACATTACCTATATTTGTGCCAATAATCAGTCCAGGACCCAAACACGGAACAGCTAACAGGTACGACCAGAAACCAAGAGTGGTTGCCTACAAATTATTTTACCATTCTCTTAATTCTGAGCTGGTTCCCGCTGTCATAATTTAAACCATATGGCCCCTGAAGTTATAGGAACAATGCATCTCTCTCAGACTGCATAGTCACTAGTCATATGCAAATTAGCACTTCTAAGCATTCATATTAGTCCAAGACACTTTTGATACTATTCAATGGACCATAACAAAGTCAAAAGTTAAATTTGCTCATATTTGTATTTGCATTTTTTTTTAATATTTTCTTATTCTAGCCATAAAGCTGAAATATCCCAAGTTTCCTCAAAGGTCAAGTCCAACCAGACACTGTTCAAATATCAGCGTTAGAAAGTTATTCCAAGTCAACGTGAAAAGCAGAAAGAGAAGGTGGCTGCTCCTTAGTGTGCTGACTCAGATGCAGTAACAGCTTCTATCAAAGTGCTAATTTTCTACTTCATTTGTAAATAAACTAAACTGACACAATCTACTAGACGACTACCAGTTTCCCTTTCCTCAAGCAGGTCTGTCTTCTTCCAAGCTTCACTAACAGATAACCATCAAAACAGAGAGGAAAATATCCCAAAGTATTTAGGTTCAATATACATTCTTTTCCTTAGAGGTTACACGTGCACCATGTTCCATAATGCTTTTCTAGTGTAAAGTAAGTGACAAAATGCTGATGACTTCAGCAAGATGGTTTAAAATAGAAATGCCTATAAATACAGATTTTCTGAAACTATGGGAAGATTAAAGCTGTGCTGTCCAAAGGCTATCAGTCTTTATTTGTGCCTGTGCAGAAAATAAGCACAAGTTTGCTGCAGAATCCAAGAGAATTCTAATGTGCGTCAGAATCCAAGACAACCTTCTCCTCAGAGCGTTCATGGAAAGGCGTTCGTTTGTTTTCAATCACCCTTGCTGTACTAATAGCCTGAATGGAAGTCCCATTACCAAGCTCAGACATGTGAGTGAAAAGAAACTGGAATATAAGATTTTCATTATTATCCCACTCACATAAAAATTCTGGAGCTTCTGTAAGTCATTAAAAAAAAAGTCATCATAGTAAAAGAAGCCTTCGAAAGCTGGAAGATATGCTAGCTTCCATATCAGCATGCATACTAGGCTGAAGCTTAGCCAGAATATTACAGCTTCAGACATAAGGATCTTCTGGGTTTTCTGTGCTTCTCTTATGATGACATATCAGAGGAAGCAGATGAAGTAAACACTCAAAAGGACTGCAAGCAAAATGCTGCTGCTTTTCCTCTCATTCACTTCAACTGAACAAAAGTTTCAGACCTCAGGATTTGCACTGAGACATAATTTCAGACAAGACTGCATTCTGAATACCTATTGTTTAGTCTCCATTACTTTAGATCTACTTCACTGCTTAACCAGTAGGTGCTTCATTTACGCTTTTAAATGCGGTAACACCAGGAATAACAGAAAGCATTATGTTCAGGAAAGCAAGTACTTCTTTGCACAATGAGGGGCCCATAGTCTTGCCTTGCCTGACGGCAATCAGTGTAAGTAGGAAATGTTCTTTACCTCCTCCTTTGGTGACAGAAAGAGACTTATGGATCTTAAGCCTTAGATTATGCTCCTCATTATGCTCTACATAAACAATGCAGGTTCCTGTCTCTATTTTAATCTGAAAACTTGCTGATGTTCTATGTCTTCCCACCCAGCCAACTCCTTAGTCTGTCTTCTTGTACACACTCTAGCTCCAACACCTGTTCAACTCAGATTTTTTTTTAAATCAGTGAGCTAGAGTGATCCAGAAAAAGAAAAAAATTAGGACATCCATTTCCTTCAATGCTGGGATCCAGAAAATTCAGAGTGATCGGTTTAGGGAATCCACATTTTGTGTCTAGACACTTATGATCAAACTTTGTTTAGGTTGACTGATGTCCTGGATCATACCTTCTTGCCTTCCTCAAGATGTTTTACCTCACAGAATGCCACATTCTAAGAGGTTAATGAGGCTCCTTTTGGGCACTTTAATATGCACAAGACCTAAGTAGTTTAATCGCTGTCATTCAATTAATGTGGTCCTGCAATGTATCTTTAGCAGAATACTACTCATTGTAAGATACACCCATTCATCTTTGATAAGCAGCTCAAGTCAGTTATCACAGAGAAGAAAAAATTCCTGTTTGTGGAAGACAGATCTTAGAGCAGGAATATGCAAGTATCTCCCAAGGCTACTTATAGCCTTTAAAAATCTAAAAGTGATGAAATTTCATTATGAATTTATGCCTAGGCGTCTTGTTTTTAAAGGCTACCTTAATTCTTCATCAACTGTGTCCAGAGTTACATAAAACATCCAGCCTCTTCCTCTGTGTTTATAGTGTTCCGTGAATCACCAAAAGAACACCTTTAGTTCTGAACGGCCACCCAAAAGACCTAGCTGATCAAGCTTAGGCGGTTATGAGCTACACTTCTGACTAGGCCAAACCAGAAGGACTTTAATTCTTTACATTAGTGCTGGTTAACAAAGACAAGTGTACTTTCTTCTCAGAAGAACTGCTCATAATGCCTTTTGATGTGCTTGAGGGAATAGTAAGGAATTTGATGAAGAGTAAGTTTCTTGGCTGTCACTGCCTCAAAAATTAAAAATAAAATAGTTCCCTTCATTTTACATCTAGTATTGTTCCATGTGCGTGTCAAAGTTGGTATTTATCCAGCCTGCCTTGCATATTTCTTAAACTTCTGAAAAGGGCAGTCTTCTTCCAGAAAAATGAACTTGCACATACTACATGAGAGCGTAAGTGTTATGTTTTACTTCTTAAGTAGCACAGAAAGTTAAACAGCTGGTTTAGTCCTTACACCACCATCTTTCCTATTCTCAGCTTCACTGCTGACAAAGCATCGCTTACAAATATTAACTCAGCCCCTACAGAGAGAAAAAACCTTCTATGGACTAGTGATAGCTCCCACGGGTACTTCCATTTACAAAATGCAACGGGAAAGTTGCAGCAGAGGGCTGTGTCTAGTGTTGCAATACAGACCACGCAACACCAAGCACACCCAAACAGTGTACAGACTTCTCTCCCTTTCATTCAAACTGTAAGTACTCAAAAGCAGAGGCTGCAATCCAAAAAGGCAGTACTACATCTTTTTTCACAGATCCACTACCTACTCTCACAGAAGCAGCAAAAGTCTTTAGTGGACTGACAGCATGTTGGAAATATTTAGATGCTGGTGTACATGGTGCAGTTTTCTGCTTTAAGAGCTTTCAGTTTAAAGTTACAGACAAGATGCAACACTTTCAGGTTGCAGATCCAGGACACACGTAGTGTAATTTTCTGCAGAAATATGCTTGCAATTTACCCAGTTTAGGCTAATAGAGTTCTTAAAATAGAAATGGTACAGTACATTGACATTTACTGAAGGTTACATAAGATATGCATTAAGTCCCTCACTATAATTCCATTTATGACCTCATAAGAAATTCAGTAAGATAGCAGCTTATCATATTATATCATAGCTTACATCAGGCTCCTTATACAGGCAGTTAAAGATTTATATACATTGATCTCCTCACCGACAGCTGCGCTTTGTTTGGCATTATAAAGTTTGGAGGTAGAGATAATATCTTTTATTAGATCTACTACTATGACTGGAAGAAGCAGGCAGCCTTTCAGACAGACAAGGGCTTTCTTACATCTTCTTTTTTTGCCCCACATTTATTTCTAGATAGGGTAGGGTCCTTGGAGCAGCAGACTCACCATCTCCTACACTTGTAGGCTTAAGCTCTATAAGTAAAAATAAATACACACATGAGACACAATAGACTAGCCCCCCAAGAAAAGCAGTCACTAGGGGAAATAAGCCTCCAGCAGCCCAGCAATTTCTTCTAGAGAACGAACGGAATGAAAGAAGAAATGGTAAAAGACGTCTAGGACCGTCTGTATGGAGGCACAGACCTACGAGCCCGTGCCCGAGGCTCGGGGGCGGCTGGGGAGAAGGGGGAAAGCCCCATCCCACCCCACTCCATCTC
>KL281701.1:8023-25854 GCA_000699545.1 Podiceps cristatus
AATGCAAGGAAAATAGCTACAAAATTACCCAGCATAGTTCAATTTTCTTTTAAGTCAAAGATACTGTCTTCCAGAGGGTAAACATATTTAGAAGGTTCAAACAGCAACAGAACAGAGAATTTCTGTAGCAAATAACCTGATAGACAGATATATGTATCTATTGTAAATGCAAAGACAATGGACAAAATTTTACTATACCCACACATACTTGCCTCTAAAATGTGAGTTAAACTTGTATCTCTCATTTACCATGGCTCTGTGGGCTTTTGCTATTCTCCTCTCCAGCTTTGCCAAAAATTCTTTGCTTTAGATTTCATGTCCTTTTTTTTCAAATGGTTATATATTATGGTTGAAAAGATGTTCATAGCACATTCTGTCGCTTATTCTGTCTAAAAAACTCTCAACTGAAAAACAATTTCATGGACGATGTTATATCCTCGTTCCTTTTCTACTGATATAAGGTGGATTTCTACACAGAGATCAATGCTGGTAAATTGCTATAGCAGCATAAATTATTCTAGACTTCAGATGGAATAGCTATATGTTTTTTATTTTTTTTTTTTTTTTTATTTTTTTTCCCTCCACAGAGTTCGATAGGAAGCTCTGCAAATGATAGAAGATTTCTAGGAATATTGGCCAAAATGAGAATATGATTAATATCTGACAAGTGCAAAACAGTACTGCTGCCTTCTTGATCACCAGTAATAGGAAGCAGTTCTCATTCCGTATGATTACTTGACCAGTCCTTTATTATGTAGGCATAGATAAGCCTTGACATTTTGAGATCTGTTGTCCAAATGTGTGCAGTGGGAGGGCTCACTGTCAACTCATCAAAAAGAGCGGTGGCTTTCAAGAGTGTATACAAGAGTAGCATAGAGAGGAATTGCCTCCAGAAATTATCATCTAGATCCATCTTGGGTAGTGACAATTTATAAAATTAAACTAAGAACAAAGGAGAGATCAGAAGAAAATTTTCAGCTAGTCTCTCTTCAAAGAACGTCAAGAAACAAGGACTCCTTTAGAAACTTTCGGTGTCTAGAGCAGTTGAACCCTCAGGGAAGATGCATTTTGTTGCATCCATCTCACTGGGTACCAGCAGCACACCCTGCCTAACTGCAGCCTGCACAGGAGGCTTTCGCTGTTCCTGTGACAAGCACAACAGAGCTATATGTTTAGTACTAGCAATCTTTGACATTCCCCCCCTGTGTGGTCCCCACTTACCCCTGAAATGTTCCTCAGCTGCCACTTTTGCATTTGTTATCTTGATGGAGACTCTGGTTTCTTGATAAAGACAAGAAATGAGATGTTGAATGTGTAGGCGTGGTCTTAAAAAAAAGTTAAGTAAGTAAATTTGTCTAAATTGAAGCTGCAACCATTTATTATTATTTGAATGATACCTGGAGAAGCAGGGAAAGAAATTATTTTTTATGTCTCTAGGGTGTACAAAATCAGCTAACTGGATCAAGTAAAAAAAAAAAAAAAAAAAAAAAAAAAAACAAATTTGGATACCAGGAAAAAAAAAAAAAAAAAAAAAAAAAAAAAGATCAATTTGGATATCAGGAAAAATGTTTCAATGAAGATCCATTAGTCTGTGCAAATAGAAAGGGCTCTGTCACCTGAGGCATTTTAAAACTAGTTTGGACTAAGTCCTAAAAACAGAAATTATATAGAAAAATCCTAAGGAATAGACTAATATTTTGCAATTACTAAAACTTTTCTGTTTAATAATTTTTTTGATGCCTTGGTATTGAAATAGTTGGAACTCCATTCACCAATGCAAAAGTCCAGGGGAGTTTCAGCAGTCTCTCAACAGGCTGGGGTTTCAGGCATCTTGAAACAAATATAATTCTCTTCCCATAAATTCTCTTCCATTTAAATAGTTTTTTTATCAGAGCACTTTTCAGCACTCTAAAAGGTGAGATCTAGCAGATGAAACAACTGTAATGACAAATCCAGAACTACACACAAAGCCAACACAAACACACCCAGTGAGTGGTAAAAATACTGAAAATTTTGCAAAAGAAGTTCCTTATTAAGAGGATAAGTTGGGCTTTCATTTTTGTGGTTTTATAAATTACAGGGTTAAGCAAGACATGGTTGAATCAAGTTGTATGCATTGTATAGGACTGACTATTTTAAATGTTGAAACTCTGGGTTAAGAGAAGTAGTAGTCTTTTATATTATTACAGCTGAATACCAGTAATAACCAGATGCAATTTGGATGTAAACTGTCAACCATTTTGTATACATGAGAGTTTATAAGCAAAACAAAACTTATTTGCTCTTTCTGTACTATTTTAATTTTATTTTTTATTGTTAAACACTGATTAACAGTGATCATTTCTAAATGGAACTATCTGAACCTTCATCAATGTATACAAACATTTTGCCATTTTTTTTTTTAAAACCTCATGTATAAAAGAAAAAGTATATCAGATTACAATATTTTCAGGTTGCTCTAGTTAATTTTGAATGTAAATATGATTGGCTAAGGAAAGACACATGAGATAAATTGCATGATAATTATTTATTGCTCTTGTTTTGTCATTCTTTGGGCCATTGAAAGGCCTACACCTGAAATTTCATTTCACATCTCCGGGTCCTTGGACTCAAACAGTTACCCTAATTTTTCCTAAAAAGTTATGTCTCAAGAGCATTTTCTGAAAAGGTGTCAAATCACGTTTTGTGAAGAAAAATTCAAGTCCTTCAAGGGGACTTATTGTGACAGCCATTCTTTAAAATCAGTAATTTTTTAGTGTAGATAAGGATTCAGACAGAGAGAGGATATGTTTATTTGAGCTTTCTTACTCAGCTAGACTAATCAGATTTCTGTTTATCCTGGTCCCTGATTTTGCAGGACGGTGGCTTAAGATAGCACATCATTACTTTCAGTTCCTTCACTTAGTAGAAGCCATCTGTGTTTTTATTTAGCCTCATTAATATAAAGGTCAGTCAGTAATGTTCTCTGTTCAACTGCCTGATAATGGAAAAAGAAAAAACACTTTATACTTTCATGTCCTGAAAAGTGGAGTGTAAAACACTGTCTAATCAGAATAATGATACTTTTACATCCCCATTGCAATGGTACAAGTAACTGTAGAATGTCAGAGTAATGGAATAATGACATCATCTATCTTGAAGAAAACAACAAAACAAAACAAAACATAACCCAAATTCTTCCTGACTGGGGAATTTCCATATTTTAGGACTCATGGAAAAATTAGTGTGAATTTATTAAATTCAGTCAGAGTTCTAAGGAACTTAGATAAGATATTGTCAGATCATTTTGCCATCTAATGTCCATGTCCTGCCTTGTGGGTATTTAAGGAAGAGGTATTTCCCAGGCATCCGGGACAGCTGAACACTTGTGGGTGCTTGCTTACTTGCTTTTAGTTATTTGTTCATTTATTTTCCCGTTCTCTTCTGAACTTTGTCCTACTGCTTCTAAGTTGACATCAGCAGTGGCAACAACTTTTCATAGAATCATAGAATTGTCTGGATTGGAAGTGACCTTTAAAGGCCATCTAGTCCAACCCCCCTGCAATGAGCAGGGACATCTGCAACTAGATCAGGCTGCTCAGAGTCACCTCCAACCTGACTGAACGTCAGGAGTCGGGCATCTACCACCTCTCTGGGCAACCTGTTCCAGTGTTTTACCACCCTCATCATAAAAAAGTTCTTTGTTATATCTAGTCTGAATCTACCCTCTTTTAGTTTAAAAGCATTGCCACTTGTCCTATCACAGCAGGCCCTGCTAAAGAGTTTGTCCCTATCTTTCTTATAGGCCCCCTTCAAGTATTGCAAACCAGCAATCAGGGATCTTTCTCTTCTCCAGGCTGAACAAGCCCAACTCTCTCCCCCTGCCCTCACAGCTGAGCTGCTCCAGCCCTCGGATCATCCCTGTGTCCCTCCTCTGGCCCCGCTCCAACAGCTCCGTGTCTCTCCTGTGCTGAGGCCCCAGAGCAGAGGCAGCACTGCAGGTGGGGTCTCACCAGAGCAGAGCAGAGGGGCAGAATCCCCTCCCTCGACCTGCTGGCCACACTGCTTCTGATGCCGCCCAGGGTACAGTTGGCCTTCTGGGCTGCCAGCGCACATTGCTGGCTCATGTCCAGCTTTTCATCCACCAGTACCCCCAAGTCCTTCTTGGCAGGGCTGCTCTCGATCCCCTCATCCCCCAGCCTGTGTTGAGGTGGTACCCGGAGGTACTGGGGATTGCCCCAACCCAGGTGCAGGACTGCACTTGGACTTGTTGAACCTTATGATGTTCACACGGGCCCTCTTCTTGAGCTTGTCTAGGTCCCTCTTGATGACATCCCATCCCTCAGGCGTGTCCACTGCACCACTCAGCTTGGTGTTGTCTGCAAACTTGCTGAGGATGCACTCAGTCCCACTGTCCGTCATTGATGAAGATGTTAAAGAGTACTGGTCCCAATATGGACCCCTGAGGGACACCACTCATCACTGATCTCCATCTGGACATTGAACCACTGACCACTACCCTCTGGGCGCGACCATCGAACTGATTCCTTATCCACCAAACATCCATCAAATCCATCTCTGTCCAATTTAGAGAAAAGTATATTATGGGGAACCATGCCAAAGGCCTTACAGAACCCCAGATAGACTACATCTGTAGCTGTTCCCTTGTCCACTGATGCAGTCATTCCACCACAGAAGGACACTGTGTTGGTTGGTCAACCAATTTATAATCCAGTTAAGTTTTTTTAAGAAACAATAAACAATCTCAGAGCCATATGACATTTAATAAGTCAATCTTTTTCATTTGGGATCAGAGTTGTTTTGAAACTAAGAATTTACTCTTTTTAACTCTTCCTTTAAACTTTTGAGCCAGAACTTTCAGATGGTAAAAAAAATTATTTATTTATTTATTTATTTATTGAGATTTCTAGCACTCAGTACTTCAAACTGTTACAAGCAGCTTCCTTGAGTTACAAACATTTAGTGAGCTCATATAAGTGCACAGTCTGGCACTTCATTGCTGTTTACAATGTACTAGGACTTTTGGTCTTGTGAATGACAGTGAATTTCACTGTAACATCTAGGATGTTACATTTGCATGTTATGTTGAACATCATGATCAGCTACATAAATATTTTCTTTTCAAAGGAATTCAATTTGCATTGTGTTGTTCTATAGATCCCATTAAATTACATGAACTGTAGGATTAGGTCCAGTGTATTTCAGTACCATAAATTTAAGAATGTAATGGGATAATATGTTTAATTTCAAGTGAAAAAATAATTCCTTGTGTGGAGCAGATGAGGATCTAAAAGATCTCACAGGATTCTCGGGTCTCCTGCTACCTGAGATAATAAATATCACATACTTAGATTTTTCTTTCTACAATACCCAAAAGGTAACTACAGAACTTCCAGTTTTAGAAATCCCTGCATGCTGGGAGTATCATTACCAACAGGGCTTTCCAAGTCATGTAGAGTTCTGTCACATACTGGGACTGCAAGCATCCAGTTTCCAACTTGTATCACAAATGTTTCAATTCATATCACTTCACTGATAGATCTTAAAGACTTTAAGAGTTAATTGTATTTGGGTATTTTCTGTTTCGGCCATTGTTATGGAAGACTGTTCCAAGATCTAAATTATTAGGAATGCTCTTCTAATTTTTTTATCTAAAATTGTACACAGCCAGCTTATGTCTTTGTCTTCTTATACCATTAGTTGTTATCTCTGAAACCTTTTTTTCTCTTCCAGGACTATATGTCACTACATCATGATCTTGGAGATGGTAGTCAGCTCTTTTTTTTTTATATCCTTTTTATGCCATATGCTCTTTGTTTCCCTTGCCATAAGTACCACCCCACCTACCTCCAAGAATGTCTTCTGTTTCTATTCCACAACAAGTTGAACAGAGTCTTCTAGAGGAAGTTTACTAGGATATTGTACTGCAGTATAGGTACAAATAATTCTTTTCTACCTCTACAGGAAATACCTCTCTTAATATGTAGGTGATCTCACCAATAAAGGTAATTATGGTGTTGCATTGCAAAATATTATTTACAGAGGAACCACATTTCTATGATAAGAATCATATCCTTTCAGAAGCACCTGGGAGGAACCCCTAACAAGCTTAGATGTTCACTCAAAAATAATACTAGAAAACCCACATTTTTAGATTAAGTTGTGTTTTTACACCTCCATTGTCTTAATTCTCAAAATAGTTTATATCATTACTTGTTACAGGACAATTAAATGTAAATCCTGAGGTAGGAGTGGATTTTCTTTAAATATGGTCATTTTCTTATGCTCTTTCCCCTAAGGATATACTTTTGACTTTATGCAAATACTATACTGAATCAGCTTAACCTTAAGTCTGATATAGTGATTAGCCTTTTCTTTAAACACTTGCAAAATGTGGAAATGACAAGTGAGAGCTGGGAATTTATTTTCCTATTAATTCTTGATTTTTCTGTAACAATTGTGAAGCACTTGGAAATGTCAGAACGGGGAAGATAGTATGGAATTTATACTGAACAGAAAGCCTGGGCAGTCATCTTCCACAAGTGTTTGGAAACAACTTGTTTGCAATGAGAATTTTCACTATTAATACAAATACTCAGAATAGCACCTCCAAAAGCTGTTATTAGATATCTTAACTTAGTAGTTCTCATTCAAACATTTTAGCACCTATTTCTTAGGGGCGAAAATGAGAGATGTTGTGCCTCATATATAATGAGTAAGGAGTTTTTGAATACTCTTCAAAGTTGTTTCAGTTCATCTGACTTTCTATCTGGCAGATTTACTAATAGCTCTTTCTGGGATGCACTTGTGGATGATTGTGTTGCGGCCTCACCCTGACAACACTGTTGTCTGTAATAATTTCTTTTACTGACCTTGCCAATGTGGATGTCTGCGGAGAGTCTGCTGACATGGAAGAAATTCTTTTTTTATTATTTATCCATTTCTTAAGCTATTGAATTTTCATCTTTATGTTTTGTATCTACAAGTTTCTGAGATGTTACAGGTATAGCAAATAAATCATAGAATCCTAGAATGGTTTAATTTGGAAGTGACCTTAAAGATCATCTAGTTCCAACTCCCCTGCCATGGACAGGGACACCTCCCACTAGACCAGGTTACTCAAAGCACATCCAGTCTGGCCTTGAACACTTCCAGGGATGGGGCATCTACAACTTCCCTGGGCAACCTCATCCAGTGCCTCACCACCCTCATAGGGAAGAATTTCTTCTTCATATCTAATCTAAACCTACCCTTTTTCAGTTTAAAGCCATTACTCCTTGTCCTATCACTACAGGACCTTGTAAAAAGTCCCTCTCCAGCTTTCTTGTAGGCCCCTTTAGGTACTGAAGGATGCTAGAAGGTCTCCCTTCTCTTCTCCAGGCTGAACAACCTTAACTCTCAGCCTGTCTTCATAGGAGAGGTGCTTCAGCCCTCTGACCATCTTTGTGGCCCTCCTCTGGACTCAATCCAACAGGTCCATGTCCTTCTTCTGTTGGAGGCCCCAGAGCTGAACCCAGTCCTCCAGGTGGGGTCTCATGAGAGCAGAGTAGAGGGGAGGATGACCTCCCTCAACCTGCTGGGCACGTTTCTTTTGATGTAGCCTGGGATATGGTTGTCTTTCTGGGCTGCAAGCACACCTTGCTGGTTCATGATGAGTTTCTCATCAACCAGCACCCCCAAGTCCTCTTCAGGGCTGCTCTCAATCCATTCTCCACACAGCCTGTATATGTGCTTGGGACTGCCGCCACCCGTGTTCAGGACCTTACATTTGGCCAAGTTGAACTTCATGAGGGTTGCACAGGCCCACACTTCCAGTCTGTCAAGGTCCCTCTGGATGGCATCCCTTCCCTCCAGTGTGTTGATGGCACCACACAGCTTAGTGTTGTCGGCAAACTTGCTGAGGGTGAACTCAACCCCACTGTCCCTATCACTGACAAAGATGTTAAACAGCGCCGGTCTCGATACTGACCCCTGAGGAACACCACTCATTACTGGTCTCCATTTGGACATCAAGCTGTTGACCACAACTCTTTGAGTGTGACCATCCAGCCAATTCCTTATCCATCAAGTGGTCCATCTATCAAATCCATGCATCTCAAATTTAGAGACAAGGATGTCATGCAGAACAGTGTCAAATGCTTTGCGCAAGTCCGGATAGATGATGTCAGTTGCTCTTCCCTATCTACCAATGTTGTAACCCCATTGTAGAAGGCCAACACATTTGTCAGACACCATTTGCCCTTAGTGAAGTTATGTTGGCTGTCACCAATCACTTCCTTATTTTCCATGTGCCTTAACATAGCTTCCAGGAGGATCTGCTCCATGATCTTGCCAGGCACAGAGGTGAGACTGACTGGCCTGTAGTTCCCCGAGTCTTCCTTTTTTCCCTTTTTAAAAATGGGGGTTATGTTTCCCCTTTTCTAGTAAGTAGAAACTTCACTGGACTGCCATGACTTCTCAAATATGATAGTGGCTTAGCAACTTTATCTGCGAGTTCTCTCAGGATCCGTGAACACATTTTGACAGTCACTTCAATGCTTTTTGTCTAAACAGCATGACTGTTTCTCTTAGACAGATAAACTATTTTTTATTCTAGCCACAGAGTTGCAAGTGGCCTGATTCTTTACCTGTCTGCATAGAAAATGATGCTTTTATGATCGATACAAAGCTATGTTTATATCACTTGTTTTCAGTCATCCATATTTATTAATTTGATATTTGCATAGGTTCAAGTAACTGTTGACTTTTTTTGTTTTCCATTCATTTAATTATTTCTCAATTCTAACAGCAATAAGTAAGGATCTTATTGACATATTTAGCTTTCCTTAACAGATCTTTTAGTCTTCAGTGCTTCTAGCTAATTCTTCTTAAAGAACTGCATACAACCCCTTGTTAGAAAGCTCACAGTTTTCTGTAACTAATAAAAGAGTTCTTGTCCAATAATTACTAACCCTAATTCTGCACACAGTAGTCTTTGTAAAAGTCAGTCATGCTTCTGCTTCTAGAATTGAATATTTTTGCAGTATGCGCTGGTTAGTAATTGTGTCGTATTTAAAATATATCCTCTCTCAACCTTTGTTGCTTATACTCACCAACTGTTTCGCAAAGGTTCATTTTCTTAGTGTAGTATTTATATTTTTTGTAAAGACGTCGAAACAAAGAGCTTATTTGGCTCACCAGTACTGAGTTGAATGTTATTGAATATTGTTTTGTATATTTGTAGTTCTAGTAGGTGTATGTTGTCACCTTAATATATCTCTTGTGATACTGATGTCTATGACCAATGTTGGTTTGTTTACTGTCTGTTGAGAAATGCAGACTGTGCAATTCTTTCATCTCCAATACCACATTTGAGCTGCTTTGGTGCTTAGGTCCAAAAAGCAAGATAGTGCTCCCTTCAGCTTTGATAGAAATTTTGTCCTAAGTTTTTTGTAAATAAACTTTTAGCTGATCTGTTACAGTATCTGTGCCTTTGATCTTTCTTCTCTTTCTCTCTTGTTATGTGGTATCAAAGACCCTGTAATCTTTAGTATCATACTGCTCTCATGGGGTAGAGAAATTCTATCATGCATAGTCTTTTCCATGTGGGGATAAAGAAATACTGTCATGCATAGCCCTTTTCATGTGAGGAACAGAAATACAAAGATTTCTGTGAGAGGTAGATGTCATCTGTATGGCTGATCCTAGCCAATATATGTATTGCTGGACAGGAACCTGGTGGAAAATCAAGAGTTTGAATCAAGCCTCTTAACACCCAGACTTACTCCTATCTGGTTTTTCCTTTTTTTTCCTTCCCTCTTTCTCTGTACAATTATAACCTACCTCAAGCTCCTGACAAGCTCTTTTTACCATATATACCTTTACCTTATACATAAAGAGTTAGGAACAAACCTCTTCTCAGTAATGTTAAGTGATGTTATGTATGTAATAAATGCAAATATGTTATCCTAAAAATGATTATGATAAATTGAGGAAGTGAGAAGCTGAATTTTTGAAGTCCAATCTTAAAATAATCCAAACTTTATGAAAATCTGTAATGAAGAGGTATATAATGGTAATAATGGGTTCATGCAAGAGTCAGCTGCTTATTGTGCATTTTGTTTATTGTTTGTGAATGTTGAGTAGATTAAAGGAGGTTTTTTTCCTTATAATATTAAATCACATTATGCAGAGAGATTCCTTTAAAGTCTCACAATTAGCATATTCTTCTGGTCAACAGGATAAGGTTGACAAAAAGTTCAGCCACCAAATACAAGATGCCGCAAGTGTCTGACAACCCTATTTAAAGTTCCAGAACTTGCTAGCCTCCTGTGGTCTGTTTCTATAATGTCAAATAATGTAATTTACACTTTATCTTGTAGGTGTTTTGTTAGTTAGCTTTGAATTATAAAAAAAATTGTCACATAATTTTCATTCCTGCAGATCTTAGAAATCATCTTTACATGTGGAACATCACTAGCACAGCTAATGTTTTTCTTTTGTTCAGGAAAGCCAATAAATCATTTTTGTTCAATTTGTGTTCAGTGTGTAGATGTTTTAATTTGCACATGATTTTTATTGTGGCAAGTCCAAATGCTAGGTGCCTGTTTTTTTTTTTTTCTCTGCAAAACCTGTTCATTTCACTAAGGCCCTCAGGCCAGATAAGAAGAACAGCTACTATAATTTAACACTGTAATCCATCAAAAATCTCTGAAATTACTTTCTGATATTCACAAGGATAATTCCAAAGAACAGTTGCTTAAGCTTACTATACTCAAATTCTGCACTGACAAGCCACTAAATCTAGTCCCAATTTAGCAAAGAACTTCAGGAAGCCTACATTTAAGCATGTGCCTAAATCTGGGCAATCTCTAGGCTTGGGTACTTACTTAAAGGTAAGTACATTTACATCCTGTCCTGTACCTTTTCATCTATTGAACTAAGTAAAAATGAAGTATTTGTTTATTTCTGAGAACCGAACTACTATTTCTTAACTCTTTTAATGAATTCAAAACTAGTTTTCTACCTTTACACAAATTATGTGGTAGATATATAACAATTCAGTCTTTTGTCTATTTGATCAATATCATACTAATACAGCCTTAAGTAAGCTTAACTTATTAATTAACTCCCAGTTTTCACGTGTTTGCTGTTGCAGTAAGTTGAGTTTTTGTTGGAGTTAGAACATCATGATTAGTGACTTGTCTTCCTGTCCTATTATTCCTCTGGATATTCTTGTCCCTAAAAAATCACCTCGGGATCATTTGAAATGAAATTATTTTCTGTATGTAAAAATGTGTAACTTTCTTCAACCATGTTTAGAACTGAATTCATTCAGATAAGTTTTTTGGTCCAACTTAGCTTGTAAATGCTTGTAAAATGGGGTGATACTTGTTCTGCAACCATTTGCAATGAGTAGTGGTTCAGTTCCTTGGATTTTAGAATTTAGAAATAAACTTTCCAGTAGATTTTTACTGCTCTCTACTTAAACTTATGGTAGTACATCCATTGCTAAGTGGACTTCTTAAAATAAAAGTGGAGCGGTACTTAAGGATTTTTTTGAAGGAACAATTATTTATTGATAGGAAAAGAGGCCTGTAATTTTTGTGTTATCATGTGTTCTTTTCTTTAAAAATTGAAGTTAAGCTCCCAAACAAAATCTCCACAAACAAGAGGTACCTAAGGAAAGCCAAGATGATCTTTAGTATCTTGCTCTTTCTGCAAAATCTCATCTCCCCACTCTACCTGATTTTGGAATTCAGTAGAATCATAGAATCATTTAGTTGGAAAAGACCTTTAAGATCATCAAGTCCAACTGTTAACCTAGCATTGTCAAGTCCACCACTAAACCATGTCCCTAAGCACCACATCTACACATCTTCTAAATACCTCCAGGGATGGGGATTCAACCACTTCTCTGGGCAGCCTGTTCCAGTGCCTGGCAACCCTTTCAGTGAGGAAGTTTTTCCTAATACCCAATATAAACCTTCCCTGGCACAACTTGAGGCCATTTCCTCTTGTCCCATTGCTTGTTACTTGGGAGAATAGACCCACACCCACCTTGCTAAAATCTTCTTTCAGGTAATTGTGGCGAGTTGACCCTGGCTAGATGCCTGGTGCCCACCAAAGCTGCTCTGTCACTTTCCTCCTCAGCTGGTCAGAAGAGAGAAAATAAAACAAAAGCCTTGTGGGTTGAGATAAGAACCAGGAGAGATTGTTCAGCAATTACCATCATGGGCAAAACAGTCTTGACTCGGGGAAATAAGTTTTATTTATCAATCAAATCAGAGTAGGATAACAAGAAATAGAAACTGAATCTTAAAGCACCTTCCCCTCACCCCTCTCTTCTTCCTTGGCTTAACTGTAAGCCTGAGTTCTCTACTGCCTCCCCCTGCAGCAGCACAGGGGGACAGGGAATGGGGGTTGTGAATGGTTCATCACAGATTGTTTCTGCCCCTCTTTCCTCTTCAGGGGGAGGACTCTTCATGCTCTTCCCCTGCTCCAGTGTGGGGTCTCTCCCATGGGAGACAGTTCTTCATGAACTGCTCCAGCGTGCGTCTTTTCCATGGGATGCAGTCCTTCAGGAACAGACTGCTCTAGTGTGGATCCCCCACAGGGTTGCAAGTCCTGCTCCAGCCTGGGCTCCTCTCTCCAAGAGGCCACAGGTCCTGCCAGGAACTTGCTCCAGCACGAGCTTCCCAAAGGCTCACAGACTCCTTCAGGCATCCACCTGCCCTGGTGTGGGGTCCTTCAGGGGCTGCAGGTGGATGTCTGCTCCTCCATGGACCTCCATGGGTTGCAGGGGTACAGCTGGCCTCACCATGGTCTTCACCATGACCTGCAGGGGAATCTCCGCTCCAGTTCTGGAGCTCGTCCTCCCCCTCCTTCTGCACTGACTTTGGTGTCTGCAGAGTTGTTTCTCACGTATTCTTACTCCTCTCTCTGGCTGCAATTGCCATTGTGCATTTTTTTCCTCCTTTTAAAACGTCTTATCCCAGAGGTGTTACCACCGTTGCTGATTGGCTTGGCCTCATCCAGAGCTGGCTGGCATTAGCTCTATCAGACATAGGAGTATCTTCTGACATCTTCTCACAAAAGCCACTCCTGTAGCCCCCCCTACCTCCACCCTGCCACTACCAAAACCTTGCCATGTAAACCCAGTACAGTTGTAGAGAGCGATAAGTTCTCCCCTCAGCCTCCTTTGCTCCGAGCTAAACAACCTCAGTTCCCTCAGCTGCTCCTCATACGGCTTGATCTCTAGACCCTTCACCAGCTTTGTTGCCCTTCTTTGGATGCACTCCAGCACCGCAATGACTATCTTGCAGTGAGGGGCCCAAAACTGAACGCAGTACTTGCGTTGCGGCCCCACCAGTGCTAAGTACAGGGGAAGGATGACTTCCCTGGTCCTGCTGGCCACACTATTTCTGATACAAGCCAGGATGCCATTGGCCGCCTTGGCCACCTGGGCACACTGATGGCTCATATTCAGCTGACTGTCGACTAACACCCCAAGGTCCTTTTCCACCAGGCAGCTTTCCAGACACTCTTCCCCAAGCCTGTAGCGTTGCATGGGGTTGTCATTACCCAAGTGCAGGACCTGACACTTGGCCTCGTTGAATCTCAGTTGACCTCAGCTTGTCAATCCAGCCTGTCCAGATCCCTCTGTAGTCAACACTCCCGCCCAATTTGGTGCCACCTGCAAACTTACTGAGGGTGCACTCAATCCCCTCATCCAGATAATTGATAAAAATGTTAAACAGAACTCTCCCCAGTACTGAGCCCTGGGAGATAACACTCGTGACAGGCTGCCAACTGGATTTAACTCCATTCACCACAACTCTCTGTGCCTGGCCATCCAGCCATCTTTTTACCCAGCGATGACTACATCCGTCTAAGCTGTGAGCAGCCAGTTTCTCCAGGAGAATGCTGTGGGAAATGGTGTCAAAGGCTTTACTAAAGTCCGGGTAGATAACATCCACAGCCTTTCCCTTAGCCACTAAGAGGGTCACCTTGTTGTAGAAGGAGACTGGGTTAGTCAAGCAGGACCTGCCGTTCATAAACCCATATTGACTGGGCCTGATCACCTGGTTGTCCTGTACATGCCACATGATGGCATTCAAGATGACCTGCTCCATAACCTTCCCCAGCACCAAGGTCAGGCTGATAGGTCTTTAGTTCCCCACATCCTCCTTCTGGCCCTTTTTGTAGTTGGGTATCACATTTGCTAACCTCCAGTCAACTGGGACCTCCCCTGTTAGCCAGGACTGCTGAGACATGATAGAAAGTGGCTTGGTGAGCACTTCTGACAGCTACCTCAGTACCCTCAGATCTCATCTGGCCCCATAGACTTATGCGTGTTTAAGTGGTGTAGCAAGTTGATAACATTTCCCTTTGGATTATGGGGGCTTCATTCTGTTCCCTATCCCTGTCTTCCAGCTCAGGGGGCTGGGTACCTGAAGAAAAACTGTTCAGGACCAGAAAAGTAGTTGCCTTTATCACATGTCTTTCCAAAAATGAAGAAACTGAAATCTCTTGAGCCTGAGATAGCTCAGCTGTAGATCTTCCAAAGAATGGTGTCTGTCTTCCATGCTGCATGTTGTTGACAGCTATGACTACTTATCACTAGTTTTTTTACTCTTTACTCATTCATTTATTCAATAATCTGCAGACATTTAAAAGTGCTTACATTCTCTGTTCATTTATTTTCTCAATTGACTTAGGACCAAGCATAAAGACATTTAGGTGGTGAGACATCTGTTGAAATAAAAAATCATTTAAAGAAAAGAACTGGATTTAGGAAGATTTGAATTTAAGAAGTTTATTTTCTTTGTGGACCTGGCACTTTTTTATCTTTCAAGTACATTTTTCATATTGGTATTGTCTGTCTTTTCTTTCCTTGAAGATGGATGCATGGTTCATCAGGCTGGGTTTAGTCTTGTATTCTGGTCTGCCATGATATTTCCAATCTGATTTAAGAGAGCTTTGTATCAGACATAGTCTAATTGAGAACCTTTCATTAAAAATATGCTCATCATTTGTAATCAAATCAGGTAACATTACTGTTAGCAAAATTACTTCTACCCTTAGAGGGCAATTCTCAAGACAGATATTTTCTGTTTCTTATTAAAAATGCATGATATAATAAATACCGCAAATATTCAAGTACACAAATATCTTTTAAAATTGAAAGATCCAGTGCCCGCAGATTATTCTTTCTGTGAAGAGTCTTCTCAATTATGTCAAATTCAGCCTGCTTACATGATCCCTGCATAGTCTGCAATTCACTAGGTAAATGAGTGTCTGACTCAAATAGATTTGGAGAGGAGAACTTAACTTCAGTGACACAAAATATTTTGGTCTGTGCTACACAGTCTAAAATGGACTTTTGATCCTTTTTTTTTTTTTTTTTAATGTTTAGGGTGATGAGATCTACCAAACAATTGAGAATGCCTTCAAAAAGAATAAATTCATTGCAAAACTGTGAAAATAAGTAAGCAAATGCTTTTGATGAACTTTTTATAAATATTGCTTCAGAGATCATTACACATTAGAGATGCAGAAAGGTTATTTGAATACTTTGATGTCAAAAGATTAATATCTAATATCCAGCAATTTGTGTTAAGAAAGGTTGCTTGAGTCATGAGTTAGATGATGATAACAGAATTGACAAATATTTTCTGAGAATTCAGATTCAAATACACTGATGTCTGTGGCACATCCATTATTAAAAATTTGTACTAGCATGACAGAAGCAGGCAGCGTGAAATGTGTTATTCTAGTCACATATCAGTCCCCTAGATGACACTGAGAAGGCAGAAGATGTTGCATAACAGGACTTACCAACATCATTTGCCAGATGTTATCTGATAGTTGAAGCTCAAGAGACAATGTTATCAAATCTGCTGGTTGCAGTATGTGGGTTAATAAAAGATTGTATGATACCACTTGTTTTCTCTTGATTTTTTTCTTTTGTTTTCTTTCCTGTATCTCAGTTCTCAACTCTATTTGAAAATTAATATTAAAAGGGTATGCAGAAAATTATTATTCAAAATATTTTGTTCTTTGATGCTAATTTCATTATGTGGATTAGACAATTGGTTATTAATTGCTACCAACTACAAAGTCCATACTGAAATTATATGAAATAAGTTTATAGGGTTTTGTTTGTTTGTTTTATAAAATGCATATTGACTTAATAGTTTAAAAATCAGATTTGGATCATTTGAATCTCTGTAATTTTATGTGTTCTCCCCATAAGAATAATTTGTAGCATTAATATAGTTCTTTGTATTCCAGAATATTGCATATCAGTGATATTCCAATATACATATAGATCAGCAATTTACCAAGTGTTTTTAAATGACAAGTTTTATTTATGTTTGATTTTTTTTTTTTTAATCACAACAGCTTGAAATTACTTTTTCAAATCAAACTAGGAAAAATCCTGCAGTTTGGCAGTCAAAAACTTGTTCTGGTCCAATGAAATTTAGGTTTTGCCTGCTTGTTGGATACGCAGCTGACCCATACTTAAAAATCCCAAATACTGTGAGTGACTGACCATCATGTTCGACCTGCTGCTTCTGGAAGCGAAAACTGTCCTGATATGTCATTTCTTCTAATATTGCCACATCAATGGAAGAAATCTCTAATCAGTATTCACTTTGCTGTTCTTTTCTCAGAATCTTCAGCAGTTAATGGCAATATTGGATATTTTATAAAGTAGACGTAAGGACTTATGAACACTGTCTTTCCAAAGTGTGATTCAGTGAATCACAATGGCTTTTTCATGGTGAATGTGATGCAAAAGACCAGTTTTCATCCCCTGTATGAGTCTGAGCCAGTCAATCTGTGTAACACTCAATAAGTCAATTACTAAATTCAGGTCAAATTGTGGGCCTAAAGCTGCTTCTGTTAGAATCAATATTAAAACTGTGAGTAAATGTAATGGAAATCAAATTTTTGCTTCAGACTGGTAGATTTTGAACAGAGGAGAAAACCTTCAATTCTGTTAAATTCCATGGAAATTATGGTTTTTTTAATCTAAATTCCTGAGTTAGGACATAATTAAAAATATACTAATCTAGGCTGAATATAATCAATGGTTAGGGATAGCTGAATTGGGAAACACTGGACTGTAAAAAAGTCAGCAGTAACTGAGTTTTTATAGACACAAATATAAATCTATTCAAACTGTAGATTACAGATCTCCAATAACTCACAGACCCATTTGTTAGCTGATGTTCATGACAAACCAGTTTGAGAATTGGTTAGTGAACACAGAGCATGTGACTTAAATCATACTCAGAGAGGACTGAGGAATCATTAGAAGGATTTTATTGTTTAAAGGAAAAGTTAAAAAGGCTGAAGATGAGATGACTTGATTTAGAATTTATCATCCTGTTGATTTTTTTCATGTGAGTCTATAGCAAAATGTGTCTTACTGATGAGCAAATATCTTTATTCATTAATTTAAGTGGAAACCATTTAAGGCTAGGGTTGGAATGAATTATGTTTAGTTTAGTCAAATATTTAGTAAAACTAACAGAAGGGCTTTCCTCATCAAAATAATAAAATTCCCATCTGATCTAGTGGCTTGATTCCAACAGATTATGTCTATGCTAGGTCACTATTAGCAATTAATCATGGTTTGGATTGTTATTTGGCACTTTTAATTACATGAAACTGGAAAAAAAAACATCTATTTGAACAAAAGGAGATTTCGCTCTCATGAACTTATAACCAACATGAAACAGGTAAACTGTAATGCAAAAAAATAGCTGTAAAGTGCTACTTGAGAAAAAAACCATTTTCTTCCCATAATGTCATGAGAAGTTAAATTTCATAATACTGGA
>KL281701.1:25877-51361 GCA_000699545.1 Podiceps cristatus
ATTGCTCACTTATATTATTTATATCCCTTAAATATCTGTATGTTATCTTGTATAATAAAGTGTAAAATTCTTAAGTTTCTGGGTAATTTAAGTAAGAATTCACAGTTTAACACACAGTTTTCTTCTTTCTGACAACTGGACTGAAACTTTTCCTCAGAGGAAATTGCTACTCTATACTGTTAAAAAGATGAAGAAGCCAAAGAAAGTACAAGAATACCTCCAAGGCAGCTCCACTGTATACTCTGTAGCTAAAGCTGATGAAACTCCAACATCTCATCCTGTACAGAGGGCTTTGTATGTTAGGGAAGACTTCTGGGATCAACAGCTCAGTGCTCCCTGAAAGGACAATTTCTAGGCAGGAAACCTCCCAAAAATAGCAGAAAGAGAAGGAAAACTCTGGGTTCACTAAAACTTAAACTGCTATGGATGCTGAAAGGACTTATTTTTCCTTCAGTTGTTTCTTGAATTTGGTGTTGGTATGCCTTCCTCAGCAATTCGTTGAGCTGTGTGGCTTTTAGAGTTCCTCTTCTTGCTCACCGAAAGTATAGGTTTAAGCTCTATTGGATTGTCTGTGGTGGGTACATATAATTACAATTAGAGTTGACAATTCGGTTTAATGAATGAATTTCCTGCTTCCTTGATTGGATTAGGGTTTTGGTCATTTGTGGGTTTGTTGTTGTTGCTGGGTTTTTTGGTTTGGTTGGTTGGTTTTTGGTTTGGTTTTTGTTTTCCTTTAGAAAGAGAGGCTCTACTGGGAATGAAAATATAGAATTCTCCCTTTGATGCTAAACACTAACAGATTTCTACTCTGGATATAGAATCCATTCTTAAAACATACTGTGACATTGGCTTTTGGAATTGTACAAAGACTTTGTTATAGGAGAGCACTACAGTATAATTCATCCAATAACTTCAAATAATCTAGAAGTTGCAGAGTAAACTAATGAATGGCTTTTTGTCTATGGCTATTTCACTCTAAGCATCATATTTTCAGGAGTAATTTGTCTGGTTCATCTCTTTCTCGTATTTTATATGGCCAGATGATTAAGCAATCAGTTGCTTTTACAAACACAATTCAGTTCCTTTCCAGTGTGTCTGACATGGTAATTCACTTTAGTGAAAGTCCACCTGGTGCTTTGCTAGAATGTAAGAGAAAATTATTTAGAGACAGTACAAGAAATCTCCTGTTAAACTGGACAGTGAACTATTTGCATGTGGAGACTAGAGGAGATATTCGAGTTTCTCATGTGAGGTTCAGTTATCTTCCAAAAGATGCCAATAGCATACATGCCATAACTGGTGTGGCCAGCTACAGCAAGGGAACGTCAGTAGATGTAAACACTATGCCGAAGTTTCGGTTTGTATTGGAAATGTGTCTTAATGTGTGGTCAGCTACCAGTTATTCAGTACTATTTGAGGTAGCACAAGTGATATATTCTGCTGAGTATAATATCTGAAAAAGATGTAAATCTTCAAAAGAATTGGGAGCATTACAGTGAATGTATTTATTCTGTTGAATGTTTTGAGTTAAAACTAGGAAAGAGCATTTCTCCTATGACAAACTAACAAAGGTTACTTTATATCAGCAAGTTATTCCCATAAGTTCCCTCTGTCCTGGGAAATCCACTCTATGGACTGATACAGCATGAATGGCTTCTCTAAAAAGGATATGAAGATTTAGCACTCAATGGTAGCAAGCAATAACCCTGTATAAATTGATTCAATCTGAAGAAGTACTGCCTAGCAACTAGATGTGGCTAAACCCTCTGGATCATTTTTCCCTATACTTCTGCCGTGAATTTAAAGTGTTCTTTCCTTGGACTGGTCTAGGAGTCATCTCTAACAAACCAATGAGACTAATCCCAAGCCTTAGCAGTACTGCAGTGATATTGCATGACTATGGCATACTTAGTATTCAACATCATTCAGGAAAAGCTCCATAGCACTTTTATGTTGCACATCTTTCTTCCTAGTCAAGTTCAGAGACCATTAGTTGATCACAGGAAGCCACTGGGATATTATCTTGGGGAGACGTATATGAGATACTGCCCTTGACTGACAGTTAGTCCTGGCGGTCAAGTCAGCTGCGCTGTCACAGCAAGGCTGCATTGCACAGATGAAGTGGGCTCCTGAGGTCATTCAGTCTTGTTTACACTTTTCCAGGCAACTTGCAGATAAGGGTATGTGCAGCCCCTGAAATATTCATCATAAGATCATTTTTTCCCTGTGTCTCCATACAGTGTGCTGGATAAGGGTAATATGATACCTAATTGGACCACTCAGATGCTAGTGTAAATATTTAAAATAATAAAAATGATCTGCCAAATAATCCCACACGTATCATCAAGGCTCTCAGACTTCCTCTTCCTACTCAGCAGTCTGAGTATGACCTTGTTGCCCATTCTTGCTCTCCTTTCTCACTAGGCCAGTTCCAAGAAGCACTTCTCACTTCTAGGGTTTAGGTGCACATATATCAAATAGTCCAAACACCATTTGAGGATGAGTCCCAGGCTCTCGTGGCTCTCTTACCTTCTGACATGGTCCCTATCCATACAAAATTTACGCTGGAGAATGAATCTACTCTTAAACAGTTTTCAGAGCAGACAAGGGAGGCAATCAGGCTAAGATCTCAAAGCCTGCCATTGTGAGAAATCTAGGTGGAACCTCTGTGATCATGTGGTCTGTTCCAGTAGAGTTCAGCCAGGCATTTCTTGTCTGCCTAGTTTAACCAATCTTAGCAAGAAGTCATGCAAAGGCATGGATTTTATTTTTCTGATGATGATACTGCCTTCTCATTTCTAAATAGATGTGAAAGAAACAAGAATTAATTTTTGGTATACAAATGTCTGGCTGTTGCTAACATTTGCAGTATATATCATCTTAATGAGGTCACTATAGCTGTGCACTTTGTAAATCAGTACAATATATTAATTGCACTATAAAGATACTTTGTGAGTATGAACTGAGATTAGTAAATGTAACAAAATAAAAAGATTTTAAAAAATTTAGAAATCAAACTTCTGGACAACAATTTGTGTTATTTCAATGATATAAGGAATCTGGTTAAAGTAACTAGGTTGACTGCTTTTCAAAATATGATTTTACTTCACTTTCCACTCACAGCATTCATTCATAAAATTTCTTCATAAGACAAATAGCAGGTTTAGTGTACTTTACTGTGAGTCAGATCACCAAAAGCAAGATAAAGTAGTGTCTCCTTCTGGAGCTACATCCTCAGAAACCGAGTTTCTGAAACTTCTCCAGAATAAAAATCTTTTTTGGCTTATTTGTCTTCATATGACTTCTTGCTTGCTGATCTAATAGCAGGTCGTACTTCAAGGTGAAACACAGACAGACATATTTACTTCTACATTTTCACTTGCCATCTTTAAGTTCATGCATGACTGTGCTAAGGAGTGAAAAATTTGAGCAACATTGTTTTAAATTATAAATATGTAGCCTCCAAAATAGCTACTCTTGCTTACAATATTGTTCTTAAATGAAAGAACATAAAAACCAAAAAGCAAATACAGCACTTACTATTGCCAGCTATAATTATCATAGAACTGTTTTTCAGGGTGTCTAGCAAACTACAGGCTTTCTTTGAAGATCCTTTGGTATCTTTACTGCAGATACAGATAGATATATATTGAAGTTTCAACAAGACTACAAAGCTGAAAAGATCCATCAGAACAAATTTAATTTTTGGCCAACAAGACAATAATTTGTGTATTTTTTCACATCTATTACACTTAGTATTTTTTTTTTTTTACTTAGTACTTTTCCTTTCCCCAGAAGAATGGCTAAGTCCCCTTGTTTGTATACCTCACAAAAAATGTTTACTTACAGAAATGTTTTTCTATTTTAGAATTGCTTTAGTGATTCTTTGAGCAGACTTTTATGCTTTTAAAATCTTTTGGTCATCATCTTCCAGTATTTTCACTGTATCATCAAATACTAGGAAGAAACCACATAAAATACCTTAGAATAATCCTGCTGTTCTGTACTGAGTTGTGCAAGCTCTGCTTTTACAGAGAATTATATTTCACTCCTCAAGATTGCAGGACCATTTTAGGCCCCCAGAAATCATTGTAAAAGAATGTCACTTCATAAAGTTGGAAATAAATAACTGGTGTCTTGCTGAATAGTGCAATTCTCTACTTTTTTTCTGTGAGCAGTTACTTGTAAAATCAAGTCTCTAATCAGTTCTATGACAGAGAACCACATGCATGCGTTAAAATCTCTTAAATATTGATAGAAGTTAAATGCTTATTTCTAATCATTGAAAGACATGAAAATGGATCTATCTACAGGTGACTGTTCAATAAGTAAAAATGAAGTTTCCCTGTTTATTATTAGGAAATATGGTTTCTACGTATTGTGACTACTTTGTGTATATATCCATTAAAAAATGAGGGCTTTGTATTCCCAAAAAGCAAAAACTTCTCTATGTTTCAATTATCAACCTTTTGCAATGTATAGTGTGATGAAACAATTCCTTCATCTCTCATTTACAGAACACAAGAAAGTAAAATACCTCAAAAGTTAATCACAGTCTGGCCTCATATCTGCACTAGGATTTTGTGGTCCACATTTCCTTCATCTTGACTTCTGACCATACAGAGATTGCTCATATTCTTGATTGTATATGCTGTACTTCAGATATAAAAAATTCTGTGTAATTAAATACATTCTACTCCAGATATGCTAAGGAGCATACCAGCTCAATCTTCCATTTTTTAAAAGAGATACTGAAACATCTGTTGACTTTAATCAATTGACTTTCAGGAGTGAGATATCTATTATTTCTATCACTACAAGCAAGAGGTTTGATGTTGACAGTGTAAGAAAGTGTCCAAATTAATTCTATATAAAAAGATAAAAAACCTGATGAATAAAATATGAGAGGCTTACTTACAAATTCGTGCATTTGTAAGAAAAGAAAATACTGTAATTTTTCTGTATGACTTAAAATTACTTTCAAAAGCCTTGTGGAACCTGTCTTTGAAGACAAGTTGAACAGTTTTGATAACTGTGGAATTTTTATTCAAAATTTGTCCTTTTTAAATAGATTTGTAATAATACTTACCAGTGGAAAATCTTGTTGATAGTAATTAGTTTGAACTTCATGAATTTTCCTTGTTTCTGTTAGTACCTACCTGTCTCTTACAGAAATCACTCAAGTAATAGAATTTTAAACAATTTCACTCTCTATGCAAGTGACTTAAGAGTCACTTGCACAGGTGAGTAAATATGTTTCTGTGTGGATATGCCACAGCTGGGCAACCACATAAATTGCTGCAGTTTACCTGTAAACAATGTGATTTACATACTTTTTGAAGACGTAATCCAGTTAACCTACTATCCCTTTTGACTTTCCCATTTTCTTTATTTCATAAGGTCTTTGAGCAATCAGGTGTCCAAACTCATTACAATGTTCCCCTTGTTTTTGCATTTAATTTCCATGTTTGCCAGATACTCAGAAAAGTCAGACTTGTTGCATCTTAACATTGAAACTAAAAATGAAGAAATGTAGCATGGTTTCCGTGGACCAAGAATAGACCATATCTCAGAGCCAGCATCCAAAATCCTTTAGAGCTTTGTTGCCCTTCTCTGGACACGCTCCAGCACCTCAACGTCTTTCTTGTAGTGAGGGGCCCAACACTGAATGCAGTACTCAGGGTGCAGCCCCACCAGTGTTAAGTACAGGAGGACAATCACTCCCTACTCCTGCTGGCCACACTATTTCTGACACAAGACAGGATGTCATTGGCCTTCTTGGCCACCTGGCACGATGCTGGCTCATATTCCAACACCCCCAGGTTCTTTTCCACCAGGCAGCTTTCCAAATATTACAAATATTTCTAGGGTGGTTGTATATGTTCCCATGACTCAAATCAAATTCCACCAAAACAAGGCTGCATTGTAATAGAGATTTGTATAACCTCTGCTATTACCTTAGATTTGTCTTTTGACTAGTTATTTCAATATTAGCCAGTTCCAAGGCTTAGTTTTTACAGAATCACAGGATCATAAAATGGCTGGGGTTAGAATGGATCTTTGGAGGTCATCTTGTCCAACCCTCTGCTCAAGCAGGATCACCTAGAGCCACTTGCCCAGGACCATGTCTAGACAACTTTTGAATATCTCCAAGGACGGAGATGCTACAGCCTCTCTGGGCAACCTGTGCCAGTGCTTAGTCACCCTCACAGTGGAAAAGTGTTTCCTGATGTTCACCGGGAACCTCCTGTGTTTTGGTTTGTGCCCATTGCCTCTTGTTCTGTCACTGGGTACCACTGGCTCCATCCTCTTGGCACCTTCCATATTTACACACATTGGTAAACACATCTGACCCTTCTCTTCTCCAGGCTGAACAGTCCCAGCTCTCTCAGCCTTTCCTCATGTGAAAGATGCTTCTATCTCTAAATCATCTTCCTGACCCTTTGTTGGACTGTCTCCAGTAGCTCCATATAGCTTTTGCACTGGAGAGGCCAGAACTGGACACAGCACTCCAGGTGAGGCCTTACCAGTGCTGAGTAGAGGGGAAGGATCGCCTCCCTCAACATGTTGGCAACACTCCTCCTAATGCAGCCCAGGGTACTGGTGCTTATTTGCTACAAGAAAACATTATTGGCTGATGTTCAATGTGATGTCCACCAGGAATCCCAGGTCCTCTTCTGTAAAGCTGCTTTCCAGCTGGACGGACCCAGCATATATTGGTCTGAGTTGTTCTTCCCCAGGTGCAGGACTTTGCACTTCCCTTTATTGAACTTCATGAGGTTTCTGCCAGCCCATTTCTCCAGCCTGTTGAGGACCCTCTGGATGGCAGAATGACCATCTGATGTATCAGCCACTCCTCTCAGTTTTGCGTCATCAGCAAATGTGCTGAGGGTACACTCAGCCTCATCATCCAGATCATTAATGAAGATGTTAAACAGGATCAGACCCACTATTAACTACTTGGGTACAACACTCATTACTGGCCTCCAACTAGACTTCGTGCTGCTGATCACCACCATCATGGGCCTGGTTGTTCAACCAGTTTCCAGTCCACCTCACTGTCTGCTCACCCACCCTATTTTTCTACTGGTTAAGGGAATCTACAGATTATCACCATTTTCTCCTTGGGCCACTCTACAGTCTCTCATTCTGCTTGGTTACCAATAACTCTAAATAACCTGGCACAGATTTTTGCACCTCAGAAGAAGTTTCAAGTGTAATTCTGTGCTTCACAGAGACTTTACAGAAAAGCTTATAGTAATAAACATTGCAGGAATCTATTATTTGTGGAATAGGTTTGAATATATCACCAAAGGAAAATTCTGGATAACTTTTATTTTGTTGGATTTGGTTGGTTTTAAAAGACATTCAGTGCTTCAAGAAAGAGCCACAAAACTTCTCCTGCATGCAAGGTCTTCCATTTACATAAACTTTACACATTTTCACATTTCTTATGAAAATTCCTGCTTTCTTCTTTACATACTTCATTTTCCCATCAAGGAGATGCCCATAAAAAAAATTATATGTATTGTATTCTCCTTGAGGCCTATTGCCTCCTATTTTTCTGTTTCATTATAGGTGATCAATATTATTTTTCACAGAAAAATTTTCCTGTCTTGGGAGGTTTTCCTAATGGGAACATGATTTTCATCAGGACTATCTGTCTGTCAGTAGATCTAGCCAGTCAGTGTTTCGATATTATTAAAAGGGTTATGAATCAGCCAGACTGATAGTAACAATTTGATTGACTTACATATGGAAGAGCTGGTAAAATATGACCTGTTTAATGGTAGACTGTTTAAAAACAAATATTTGCAAGTAAATACGCTTAAACATGGTTGAATTTTCATCATCTCTGGTAACTTATTTACAGATTGTTAGTTTTGTTATAATAATATCGGTATATTATTAATGTTTAATGAAGTATATAATCTCAGGTGTTGTAGATTTTATCTCACTATCACTCTTGAGATGCTGAAAGGCTGTAAAAACATCATTTTTCAAAACTGAGCCAGATCTATCATATTTCTAGAATTTTAACAGAATGTGCCGTTCTATGTGGCTTTGTTCTAACTGAATGTTAACAAATGAGAACATAGTTTCAGAACTGTTTTGTAGGTCAAATTGCATGGTCTAGATTAAACTTCAGTCTAGATTCCTGCTACTAGAAGTACTTTATAGGAAAACTCCATCGTATGGGAGAAATACTGTCTGGACCTTTTACTTCTTCTTTCTTCCTCTGTACTTTGCTAATCTGGTGGAATGTTTTCAGTAGATTAGAGTAATCCTTGCAAACTCAGTAAAAGGAAGAAATGTAATGGTTACACTAGATGGTTTGGATGTCAATTTGAACCAGTAGTCAAAGTAGGTTTCCTTTAAGTATCTTGCTTTCAACACTGGATACCAACATCTAGAATACATTAACTGAAATATTTAATTACATTTAGTGTAGTTGGTTATCATATCTATCTACTGATCTATAAGACAGCTTAATAAATAATACTTATTTCCTACTCATTATATTTGCAGTCCCTTAAGTTTATAAGTATTTACTCACAATTTATATTGTGCAACTGTAAAAGGTAACAGGGAAGAACAGCAGCCTGGTTATAGAGGGACAGTTTAAAAAAGTGATTTAAAAAAGTGATTTAGCAACTGAAATTTTTGAAGTCAACACATTCTCACTGTTCAGGTTGAAATGGCTGATCTTGCTTATGGAGCACTAGGCTTTTTCAGGATATTATTTGGTTATGATTCTTACTGTCCTGACTCAACTCAGGCTAGAGGGGAACAGCAGTTTTGGTGACGGGGTGGGGTTTTATTATTTGATACATTTTCTACTTCCAGATTTTATCTTCAGTGCTTTATTTCTAGCTTTTTCTACACGGAGCTAATCCTGAAACAATAAGATGAGTTCTATGAGTAGACTGCATGGTTCAAACTCTACGTTGGTTTTCCTCTTGTGCAATCCTTTTGAGGGCACTATGTATGTGGCTCAGGAGAAGCTTAATGCAGAATGTTTGTATATAAATGTTTATCATTGATTTCAGAAGACTAGATACTGTTAACTTCCCAGGAAAAAAAAAACAACAAAACAAACAAAAAAAAAAAAAAAAAAAAAGGAAAAAAAAAAAAAAAAAAAGGAAAAGCCAGTGGATTTCTTTCTTGGTGATGTTTGGGGGGTTTTGTTTGTTTGTTTGTTTGTTGGTTTGGTTTTTTCCCCCCTCCTGAAAATGAGAAAAACAGTGCAGAACATTCTTTTTATGTAGAAAAGCAGTGCAACTGATAAAAATCTCCCAGACAAAACTTGTCTATTCTGAAGAGATCATCTCTGGTTTTGGACAGAATCTTCAAACTGGGACAAATTTTGTGAAATGATGATTTGTCTATGCATAGCGCTCTATTAAAGCTTAGGTCTAAGACCAAACTCATTTAATCTATGTATTATACCTGGATTTCTATCATGCTTTCTACCATGCTTTTATAGCATGATAGAAAGCATCTCAGGCAGTAAATATACTCATGTTTATCTGATTGAAAATAGCACATGTATTAAACTTATTATCTTGTTAGCTCAATGAATTCCATGGTAAATCCTTATGGTATTTATTCCAGGAAGACCAAATGGATGCTTCTTACAAAGAAGCATCTTTGTCAGTAGGGATGGCAGGGCATTCATAAACATAGAATGAAGTTTAAATTTTCTAGTTAAGTTGAGTGTTATAATCATACTGCAAAATGCAAACTAGGCAAAAGGATTCTGAACGGATCTGTAAATATATCCTCTTTCATTAGACTGATGTGTAAAATATCCTGTGGCTAGCTGTGTGATGTTCTTGCTTGCTAGTGTACAACAAAATATTTTTGAACTCACTGTTCTGAAAAGCAGGATTTCATAACAGGAGAAAAAAAAAAAGAAGTTGGTATGATCATATCAATAATTTCTGCATTAATTATTAGTGTGCTGCCATAGTTTTGAAATATTTCTCATTTCCAATAAATATTTGTATAATTGTATCACTGAAGTGTATTGTCAGATTTTAGAACATTGATGTTATAGCCAAGATACTAAACAAAACTAATTTTTTCTTTCTCAATTTTTAAGATCCAGATTTTAAGGACCTTGGTGTTTTGAAACCATTGCCAGGTTGGTATGTTGGTTTTGTGTTTCTTTAACTTGGAGACCATGTACTCTGCTGTAGAAAATATTTTTGTTTGCTGTTCAGGTTTCATTTTTTCTGGTATTTTGTTATTCAGTTTGTGAGTTTGAGATGGGAGGACCTGAAGGAATTGTGGAATCTGTACAAATTGTCAAAGAAGGAAAAGCTTCTGAAACTGAAGCAGTAGACTGTAAATGGTACATCCGAGCACCACCCCGATCCAAGGTCAGTCCTTCATCCACTTGCTGATTTGCCATTTAATTTAAGAAATTGACTTTTCTAATATGTTATGCATTTCTTAGTACAGTCAGATCTTGTTTAATAATTTTACAGCTTGAACTTCTAAACTATTTTTTTCTGTCTACTGTGGAAGGGTAATTTGTCACCTCAGCCAAAATAACCTTCTTTCTTTATAAATAATGATGTGGACAGCGTTAATGTGCTTTTTGTGCCATAAGTAATTTTCTTAAATTCATCTTTAATTTTGCTCATATTTTTAAAGAAACAATGTGTTTTCTTAAGTGGGAGATAATCTTATCACTTTAATTTTCAATATATTTCAAATACCTAATATAAGGACTACTAAGAGAACACTGCTGGCTCCCTAAGGTCATCACTGTTTCTCATCTGGGAACTGTGAAAACAGAGTCAAGGTAAATTCATGTTCCTCTGTATGAGACCTTTAGTTCCTCTGATTTAGAGCCACAGACAAAAAGAGATAGTGTTTTCATTTCTCTCCTACACACGGCAAGGCACACCTCTGTTACAAACAGGAGAGGGCTGCAATAAATTTAACAATTCTTTTCTTGGATTCCATTTGAGTCCTCTGTCATCCATGGATTATCAGTTATTACATTAATTGTTGCTGGCTACACTACCCATTCTCCTCTCTTTGCAATTTGAACAGCTTTGTGCCTCCCACCTACTTCCGTTCACTGTGTTAAAGACAACTCCAGATTATATTTTTTCTAGCTGTGTTTTATTGGTCAGGAAATGTTTAACAAGGTAGAATTTATATATCCACTAATCTCTGCCATCTTTAAACAGATAAGGGTTTTTTTTTGTGTAATCTCAGAGCAGACTGTACTGAATATATCTAACTGTTCCAGCATTTGGTATTGAATAAGTAGGAAGAAGGGTTTCCAGAAGAGAAAAAGTCATTAGTATCAGCATTTTTTATTGTGAAAGTTTAGGAAAGGAGTTGAATAGTTGGCTCATAAAGACTACAGACAAATTATTTCCAGAATATGCTTTAATCTTGTGTTGGTTGGGGTTTTTTGTTCTGTTTTGTTTGTTTTTTTGTTTGTTTGTTTTCTTTTGGATAAACTCAGTGTTCATAGAGGTTTTCAATTAAGTAGATGAACTTCCCACTTTCCTATAGTAAGTACCTGTAGATGTGAAATGACTGGACTGATAAATTATTATTGCATATAATATATACTTAGTTATTAATAGAAAAAAAAAACAGGTAAACACAAAGTTAGAATTGTGCTTATTAGAATCAGCACAACTAAATAAAATTGTCCTATAGTCTTAATATCGGTTTATGCTTGGTTGGTCAGATGATATCATTGTGATATTCTTACTAACTCTAAAGTTCTATACGATTCAAAGTCCTGTAAGAAATCCACTATTTACTTACCTGTAGGATTTATCCACACTTCAGTCCTGATGTAAAAGTACAAATTGTGTAGCTACATAACAATAAATACAGTGTGTAACAGAAGAATGCCACACTACCACTTATAATAAAGGGTTAAAGATTGTTTTGTTCTTCATTAAGTTCTATACCTGCATTTAGTTGTGTTGCATTTCAAAAAGTGTATAACAGCTGAAGAGTATCTGGAAGGGAGAGCAATGAAAGAGTTATAGAAAACCTGAGGAAGGACTGAAAGTTAAGGTCATCGAGAAGATTTTGTGAAGGAGAGTGATACCAGATAATAAAAAGCTTTTACAATGACGAAAGAATGCTCTGATATCCGGGTCTATAGGATAAGTCATCGTCCTGAACTCTGAAAGAAAGATTCAGGTTAGGTACCAGGGAAGAAAATTTCAAACAGCAGGGAGGGGATTATGAATAATCAGTTAAGAAAGTTTGTTCAGGCAACATTGCTCATGGTGCAGATGAGATAACAATCTATGAAAAATGAGAAGCATTATTAATCCTACCTTTAGGCAGAGGGGTAGGCTGGGTCATCTCTCAATGAATCTTGTTGCTCCTATCTTACAGAATTCTCTGGGTGGAGAGATAGGGCAATATAAAAGCATATAAATCAGTGTTTCCTAACATGTGAAGTTGAAAGCTTTTTCAACAAGCTAGGGAAAAAAACTAAAAAAACCCAAACAGTTTTCAAGCCTAGATTCGTCTTAGAGGGTTAAGTCCAAGTTAGCACTTGAACACTCCTAGTGTGTTTTTCACAACATATGTATACATACACATATTGTTATGGCATTGCCATACTGGGACAAGTTGAAAAGTTTTCAGCTGTTAAGGAAGGTATTAGTGGATAAAATTTTTTTTAAAAAAAAAACCTTGTATGAAGTAAGATTTATGGTATGATTGTTTATGGGCCTGATTCAATTGAACTGGATTCTATTGTCCATATTTTACAGTCAGCTTCCTTTGTGCATATCTAACCTTGGACTAATGACATATTCAGTACAATAATTCAGTGACATCATTCTAATTTATGGCAGCTTGCACCTATGAAAACAAGCTCTCCTGCTAAGAACAGTAAGAACTCAGCAGACGCCTTTAAATCCACATGTTCCTGTACTCTGGGCTGCACAGTTTGTTACTGGGAATTATGCCTAAAAGGCCAGAGTTTCTCAAACAGAGTTTGGGTTGAATCTTTACATCTTTAGTTTCTTAATTAAACTGAGCCAAATGTGGGCTGCTTGCAATTTCATTTGGCTTAAACTCATCCAATCTAAACTGTTTGCAGAAGCAAGATGCAAGT
Organism: Podiceps cristatus; assembly: GCA_000699545.1. Taxonomy (NCBI): domain Eukaryota; kingdom Metazoa; phylum Chordata; class Aves; order Podicipediformes; family Podicipedidae; genus Podiceps; species Podiceps cristatus. The sequence goes on from KL281701.1 coordinate 38,998, forward strand.
CCTTTCCTTGGTTTGCAATTCCAGATTCAAGCCAAGTCTGAGCTCAACATATGAGCAATGAGATCAGTCAGGGACTATGAACTTGAGAGCTCTAAGCCTGAGCTTCAACCTGACCATCTGGGTATAACATTGCTGCTATCCTCAGAAAGCTGGAATGGAACAGAGAACAGTAAATTTCTTGCACACAGTTAAAATACACCCATCACTGATTACCTTATAGAACCAAAGGTAAAATGTTGAAAATGCATACAGAACTGAAACTTTCTAGAAATGCAGAAGACAGCAGAAGTCAGTTTAAATGATTTTAATCTATACACAACCCTGGAGCCTTATATTTGACAGTGAATAGTTACAAACCGTGTGGTTCTTGCAATCATTAGAAGTCAGTTCTTGCTGAGTAAGATAGGTGTGAATCTGGAGTTCTGAAATACTGGGGGTTCTGCATTTCATGTAGAAGCAGATTTCAATTAGTAGAGAGCAAGAATGAAAAATGAAGAGGAGAGCTGCTGACCAAATGTGCCAACCTACCCAAAACAGTAAAGAGCTGGAGGAACCTCCCCAATTCTTCACTCTAGAACAAAGCCCAAAGGAGGAAGTGGATCAGCTTATTGCAGCGGGATTTGAACCATTTCAGAGAAATCGTTGGCTACAGCAATAGAGAAGAAAAGTATTCTTTATTTATGAATAGAAAATAAGAAAATGAAAAGAATGATAGTATTTTCTCACTTTCTGTTAAGGGTGAAAAGCTGGAGGATAATATCGACCACAAGCGTTTTTCTAATTTGGATGTATCAGCAGACCTTGACAAGCCCCCCAGGAAGACAGAACGCGTGTTTGTGCTCAGGTAGCGCTCCCTTTGGTGGGTAACTTTCCCAGCAAGGTACCATTGTACCATGCTTATTCCTTGAGAGGTATTGTAGGTGAAAAAAAACAGCAGAATTTGATGGTAAAAGTAATAAAACCTTTACAAAGATGGTGTTCTGATGTTAGGAAAAAACATTAAGCAGCGCTTATAATCAGAAGCCCTGGTCAGCTCAGGAAAGAGTATCCAAACTGCAGATAGAGAAGAATTAATTTGAATCCGGTCCAGTGGAAGTTATCTGTTCAGGAGGGATGAGCAAGAAGTACCTTCAGACTGGGCAAATAGTCCAGACACACCACAAGAAATAAAATGAAGTCGTAAGCTAGTTAGTCAAAGTGACACCAAATTCTCCCACCCCACTTGAGGATGCTACTGGGCAAAGAAGATATCTTTACAGGATGCAAGACTTAATAAAAAGCTTAAAAAACTGAAAGGATTAATTAATCAATATCTAGCTTTGACACATCATTGCAGTATCCTTAATCCTGAGCCGTCTATGAGTGCTGACGTTTGTTTCAAGCGGAGCTGTTGGGGAGCAGTGGGAGAAGGATGAGCAGTGCCCAGGGTGGGTCAGGGTGAGGGTGGCCACAGGGCCAGGACATGGCTGATAAGAGCCAGGCAGGCCCAGCCATGGCGGCCGGGGCACGGTGATGGCTGGGCTCACCAGTGGCAATGGGGCCAGACACAGCTTGAGCTGGGCCGGCCACTCAGCTCAGCGAGGCTGGGCCAGTGAGGCTTGAGGCCAGATGTGGGCCAAAAGCCCAAGTGGGACCAAGACACTTGCATATTTACAAAGGGTAGGTACCGCTTGCTACCTGGTAGAGGCTGTAAATCACTTATCACTGTTTTCACGGTGGACCCTGTATCCACGTATCTGATTGGAGAGATGATGCTTTAGGTTTCAGATGCTTGACTTTCAGATTGAATGTAGTCTGGAGAGCGAATAGGTTGTTGTAAACACATTTCCTAGACAGTTAGGAAGAAACACATGGTGAAGGAAATTACAGAGCTACAAGTCTGTGTAAAGCAATCTGATGAAACCAAAATATTTTCTGTTCTCACACGTGAAATGGAAACTTGTGCTCTTGGATGAGACCTGCAAGAAAAACAGTTTAAGCTGTCAGCACTGGCAGACTAGCATATCCCTAATTTTTGGCGGCTTCTTAATCAGATGTAGAAGCGAAGCTTTAAGAAGTACACTAAAATTTAGTAGGAGGCATTTGAATGGTAATTCCTGAAATGTTACAGAAAAATGAAATTTAAAGACTGAAAAACCTAATAGCCAGAGACATTTTACAGGCTTCAGGTAAGCTCCATCTCTGAAGAAGCTCTGAAGCTTGCTAACATACAGATAATGCAAATAATATTATGAACAAAAAACCCCAACACATTTATATGGCATCCCTTGAACAAGGTGAACAAATTATGTTTAAACAAGTAGAAAATATTGTTTACCTATGTTAAACTATTAAAATCAATTATTTGAAACACTTTCATAAGATGAAGATGCAAGACAAGCCCATGTGTAGAATCGTGTGTTTAGAAACATGGTAATATACATGCCAGAGTAGCACTGACAAAAAAAGAAAAAAACACACACACACAAAACCGAACCAAACCAAAACAAAACAAAAAAACCCCAAACTTTAAGTTAGCATGAATCTATTTCATTCAGGTATAGAAATATAACCAACCTCAGCATCATTAAAACAAATAATTTTTAGGAAATGCAATTAAAAAAAGCTACTGATAAAAGTAACAAAACATCTAACAAAGAGAACAGCAGAGTCAGGATGTGATCTACAGTTTTCAGTGTTAAAAAGCAGAAGAGGAACAAGGAGCTGTAAAGGTTGTCACTTGTGAACATTTTGCCATTGTGTGAGAGAAAAATGAGGATGACTTGACAGTTGGAATAAATGTCAGTTATTGGGGACTTGCAGAAGTCTGAAGGAACAAATAGGGCAAAGCAAAGAAACCTGAAGTGCTTCACTTGTCCGGGAAAATTTTATTTTGATGTCTGAGCCTGGCTGTGAATCACAGGGTGTTTGAAGAAGTATCATATAAGGTTATCACCTTCAAGAGACAGTATTCTCCAAACCCCAGCAAAGAGGAAAATGTGAAGTATGGAGTTCTCTCCTTGCACAACATGGTCCCAGACTGGTAACAGCAGTCCCCAAAATGTAAAAAAAACTACCAAAAACCAAACAAACACACCCCCCCCCAAACAAGCAAAAAAACAAACAGAACATGTAGTGTTAACACTTCCAGGCTGAAGAAATGTTGATTTTCAAAAAACAAGTTTAGGATCCAAGCAATGGGACAGGCTACTTTAGAAGACAAATTCAGCATTGCTAGTAATAATGCTTTTTAGGCTGGTATGCTTGTCATCTCTTTGCCTTGAAGGAGATTAATTAGTATTGCACAATCTGCTTTAAAAAACTGGGCTTCCCAGGCCTAAATACTGGAGGTATGTCTTGAAACTCCTTTGTTAATCACAAATTGCCAAACAAGGTGCAGAACAAAGCAAACACTGTAACTGATCACTGAGCAACGGTGAAGGACATAGGACCATTTAACCCAGTCCTGTGCGTACAAGAGAATTGACTAAATCTGGAAGCTGAATATGCAAAATCTGGACGTTAGGCCCTGATGAAAAGAAGACTTTTGTTTTACATCTGAATTACTTTTGGCAGTTGAACGATTGCTTTTTGTTTGGTTGGTTTGTTTTGGTTTGTGACGATGCATTATAAAGGACTGAATGTCTGTGCACATATATTAAGTCTGATATGCTGGGATACTGTTTGAAGCTTTTCCTGACTGGCCTGATCAATCATGTCGTCAGACCAAACCTTCAGTGATTGATTAAAAAGCAGAATTCATCAAAAGTGATTCACTATGAATAGATTATAATCTGACCATTTTACTGAGGTGATATATTATTCATAGTTTACAACCATTCTTTCCTTTTTTCCTAATATATGCAGTCAGAGATTTCTGTTGTTTTCAAATTTAAATTAAAAAATAGTAAAATTTCTCCAGCATTTCCTTTTTCATTACTGTGATGACAATACAAACCTTAAAGGTGACAAGACAATTATTTAAAAAATAAAGTGACCGAGTATAAATTATATATGCCACAGTTGCACTGAGGCTTTATCAGTTTTGTTGCTAATGGCGTTGGCATTTGCAGTGACATCTTGAAGCTCAGTAAAAGCTAATACTTCTGCACTAGTAGCCTGTTCTTCTAAGTAATGTGGAACAGATGATTGGAGGAAGGTGTCTTATTAAAACTTTGCAACAAAAATGTGAACGAAGAAGATACGGCAGTTATGCTGCTCCCTTCAAATAAGATGTTCTCTTCAACAAGAATGTCCTGATTATGCTAATATAATGTGTCAGTACCTAGGGAAATGTTATCATTCTAAAAGCTCCCATTGGCATCAATGAAAAAAGGCTTAACAAAGGCAGACAGTGGCATTTGAGTTTGTGACCTCTTTTGTTCATTTGTTTTCTTTTAGGGGTGCAAAGGTTCTTATCCACTGCTGGTAGAAGTAAAGACTGAGATCTCAGTAAATGAATAACCAGAAATACTGATATTTTTTTTTCTCACTTTCTGGTTAATTGATTTTAGTGAGATCCACATACCAGTGAAAGTAATGGGAATATTGCTACTGATTTCAGAAAACTATGTATCAGGAACATTTTGCATTAGATAACAGTTTGTCACATAATCAGTTTTATTCTTTCCCTGGGGAACTCAATTTATTAGTCATTTTCTTCTGCCAGTGTGGGTCTTACAGCAAGTGACAGGAACAATGGCAAATATATAGTAATAAAACCATAAAAATTGGCAGAGGCGTGCAGATGCAATTAAATTATTCCATCTCTTTAAAATAAAATCTGATCCAATATCAGGTTGTCAGCTTGTGGAATCAGTTTCCAGTTTTTAAAAATGCACTGCAGTCTTAAATCATAGGTCTGATTCAAATAAACTTAAGCAAATGGAAAGATATCTACTGATTTCAGTGAGCTTTGGATCAAGTCCTCAATACTTTACATAAAGTTCTGGGAACAGTCATCTCCAAATGAGACTATGAGAATGAAACTCCAACTCACCTTAATATCAGGAACTTATTTTCTCTAATTTATGAAACTTCAGGCAATTGGAGAAGGTGCCATCTTCCTTCTGAAGGATGGACATAGATTTTAAAGGCAAATATTTCTTTCCAGTGGTTCCAATACCTATCAAGTCTATTTGTGTTATGATCTTAGCTGAATTTATCACACAGAGAAATGAACCGGTATGATCGACAGCAGAACTCATGCTTGGGAAGAACTGAAAGTGTTGGCTTCACTGAAAGACTCCAAGGAAAATGTGAAGTTATTTTTCTCTTGATTCCTTCTCAGCATTTATAACTGCTACTCTAAGAAATATTTTACTATTTTATAAGGCTCACATGCCACCGGAAACTAAAGAATGCCAAATGATAAGCTCACAGAAAGAAGGCTTTGGCTGTACTGTCATATGAACAATCTGTTTGAACAGATCAGGAATAATTGATGAATGCTGGAAATTGCTTTGTGAGCTGGTATTTTATAACCACAGTGAGGATTAGCATACATTTCTTGTAAGAATGAAAACTGATCTAAATTACATCTCAATACTGAAATGGGATACCCTATATAAGATACATGTGTGCTTATATATATGTATATATCCATATATATGTACATATAAATGTATATATAAGACAGCAGGATAGAAATAAAGAATAAATGAGCAAGCATAAAAAGTCACTCCCCCATTAGGTGAAGTGCAATTTTTCTATTGTTCAGCAGTAAGACCAAGGTATTTTTTTGTGGACTAAGCTTTCCTAAAGAATGTAGTAAAGACAAAAATGTATATACATTGTGTTATATCTGTACGTTAAGTTAGAACATATATATGGTATACATATAGTAGTCATATATGGTATAAAAATAAATAGCTATGACAATAATATCACAGAATCACAGAACAACAGAATGGCAAGGGTTGGAAGGGACCTCTGGAGATCATTTAGTCCAACGTCCCTATTAGAGCAGGGTCACCTCGAGCAGGTCGCACAGGAATGGGTCCAGGTGGGTTTTGGATATCTCCAGAGAAGGAGACACCACACCTCTCTGGGCAGCCTGTGCCAGGGCTCTGTCACCCTCACAGGAAAGATTTTCCTCATGTTCAGACAGAACTTCCTGTGTTCCATTTGTGCCTGTTGCCCCTTGTCCTGACACTGGGCTTCACTGAGAAGAGTCTGGCCCCGTCCTCTTGACACCTGTCCTTAAGATATTTATGAGCATTGATGAGGTCCCCTCTCAGTCTCCTCTCCCTCAGGCTAAACAGCCTCAGCTCCCTCAGCCTCTCTGTGTAGGAGAGATGCTCCAGCCCCCTCACCATCTCTGTAGCCTCCACTGGGCTCTCTCCAGTAGTTCTTCATCCTTCTTGAACTGGGGAGCCCAGAAGTGGACACAGAACTCCAGATGGGGCCTCACTAGGGCAGAGCAGAGAGGGAGGAGAACCTCCCTTGACCTGCTGGCCACACTCTTCTTAATGCACCTCAGGATGCCGTTGGCCTTCCTAGCCACGAGGGCACATTGCTGGCTCATGGTTAGTTTATCATCCACCAGGACTCCCAGGTCCTTCTCTGCGGAGCTGCTTTCCAGCAGGTCAACCCCTAACCTGTACTGGTGCCTGGAGTTCCAATATGTTGTAAGCCTTCTGTGCATTCCTATAAGGCATTTATCTGACATGCTTTACTTCCCGGAAAACAGTCAAGTGTGTACAATATTACATATAACCAACTGCAGAAGGTTTTTATTGCATTACCTGTGACAAAGCTGGCAAGCACTGAAGTGCCCACCTGAAGCCAGCAGCTTCTGTTAGCAGAGGAAAGAAAAGCAAGGGGCACATTCTAGGTGAAATGTTATGCAGAGGTGGACTACGGACTAACTCAGCAGCTTCACAGGAGAGGCTAGGTGCCAGGGTTTCACAGAGCCCGTGATGCTGCTGTTTGAGCAGGAGCGACTGTTCTCTAGGACACAGACGCAGGTCTCTGGTGTGCCCCATCTATGGCCAGTTGCTGGGTGTGGATATCACAGCTCTGCCTCTTCCCATACATCCCTCCCTCACACATGATCTTGCTCTGGCAGGACAATGCCGTGCCTGTGCCAGCTGGACCCCAGGAGCCACTAATACAGAAGGGTCTTAGCAAAGCGTGGGACTGAGGAGTAAGAGCCCATCTCACATTGCCCACTCCAGTTCTGCATAGCTGCGTTTGAGTCACTGACTGGTCAAAAAAATCTTATCTGCAGCTCTCTCACTGGCCTTTTACTGCTCATTTTTGCTTGGTTCCAGTGAATTTCTGCACATTTTCATACACTTCCTATCAGAGGTGTAACAGTTTCTAGGAAGTAGCTAGCAGTGAAGGTCTGCCTGGTGGCCATGGAAGTGGCTGATGCTATATAAACAGAAAAAAGCAGGAGCCACATGAAGACTAGGAACACCTGTGGGGCAAAAATCATCAGGCATCACCAAGATAGAAATTCTCTAAACAGCTGGAGAACACCAAGAGCAAGGATTTGGAGCACCAGCAGGAGCCTGAGCACCTGGGGAAGGGAGGAAGAGAGTAGAAAATGAAAGAGAGACTTGTAAAGGAATGTAGCCAGTGCAGAGGAACATCAGAAATGTATTTTCTGCACTCAACAAATCTTCAGAATTCAAAACAAGCCTTTAAGTATGACTTCACCAAGGAAGTAGGTGACCTGTTTTAACAGGAATGGAAACTGTGTGTCTCCCAGTAGGAGAGGAAATGGCAAGACATTTGAAGACAACACTTTTATAAAAAGTGGCAAATACTGTGAGAAATTTTTAGCAATGCTGGGTGACCGAACTCTAGTATTTTTCCATTCCACTGCAAGGGTGGAGCAACCAGTAAATTAAATGAAAAACACTATGAAAAGTATTCCTTGATATAGATATTACCATTTGAATATTATTTAGCATATTACTGTTAACTGTTCCATTTTGTTGAGATCAATACAAGCAGCTTCCTTAATTTATAGTATTTAAAAACCAGGATACATGGTGAAAGTAGAATTCACTTAAATTCAATTTAATGGAAATATATTCTTCTGAGTTCTTCTGGAGAATGGGAATGTTGGAATACAAGTAAGGATTTCTGTAAGAAATAGCGTACTAGAAAAAGATTAGGCAAGCAAAAGGAAACTTAGTATACCAAGTTTAATATGCTAGTAAGAATTGTTTTACAAATATTCTTTTCAGAGACACCAGTTGCAAAGCATAACAAGGAATGAAAATGTACCATAATACACTACCTGGAAAGGCTCATTTAAAAATCTGAGCTATTATTAAACAGTGACAGACTGCTTAATAGCACATAATTCTCAAAACATAAGAGCTTTAATATATTAATGAGATGAACTGGTGAGTCCCATTGCTACTAGGATATGCTATGTTTGTATACTTTATGCAAATCCAGAGAATCTTTTTAAGCAATTGTTCTGTGCATGTGAAAACCAACCTGAAGTTAATGGTTTGTAAAGAAGAGTATCTGATGTATAATAGAGTTTCTTTTTGTTATTTTTTTCAAGTGAAGATGCATATAGCTGGATGCTGGATATGTTTGCTTTTTTTTATGCTATTTCTGCCCTACTTTACCTTCCGTATTATTTTCCTGATGTTTCCTGGGTACACTTGGCAGTTTGATTATGTACCATGTGTCTATTGAAAATATTACTTAGCTTCTCTGTTACTGGAAAATTTCATGTTGCTTGTATTAGTAATTGCTCTTAAAATGAGTGTTTTCCCCTATTAAAGTCCATATAGAGCTGCATATCAAATAATAGCATGTTCTTCTTACCCTACTTCTTTTTGGATAGATACAAAGAGTTCTTTGCAAAGGGTGAGACAACTATTACATTTGTGAGAGAACTTAGCTTGTATGCAAGAGACATTTCCTAAAAAACTTTCTAGGTTTCTCACAGTTTCCACAAAATATACCTGTTAAATTATGAAGATATATAACACCAGGCTTTGTTTAGAAAAGCTAAGATGGTGGCCAAATTGCTTGAGGAAACATAAAAAGATTAATGATTAAGTTCTGCCTGGCTCCCATATTCTCACTTCCAGAATCAGTGTAGCAGAGACATATCACGAAGATGACACTTATTGACTCTGGGGAGGGAGCAGCAATTATTTGCCTTATTATTTCCCTTATCAGGCAAGTAATAGAGCAATATTGTGCCAGCCAGCAAAAGAAGAAATTTTTAGCTTGTCTGTCCTTCAGCTTGAAGGACTGTTGTAGGTACTTCTCAAAGACGGGTATATGTTTGGAAATTAGGACCTTACTGCAAAGAAGAACAAAAATATCTAGATCTTCTTCTGGATTCTACTTTGAAGCAAGACAAAATACCGGGAAGTATAAACAGTGCTCAGTTTCTGTATTAATGCCCTTCCAGGGAAGTGGCCTACGGTTCACCAGCTCCAGAAGGGTTATTTTGATGGTGGTGGTGTATAGTCTTTCTCCCACAAGGTAGAGCAAAGGTGTTTAATGTTTGTTTAGTTATTCTCAAGTGTCTGTACATGTTGCCTTTGTTGTTTGTTTGTTTCATAGATCTATTTGCGATTCTTGGACTATGAGATGCAGAATTCCAATGAATGCAAAAGGAATTTTGTAGCTGTCTATGACGGAAGCAGCTCCGTGGAGGATTTGAAAGCAAAGTTTTGCAGCACTGTTGCTAATGATGTAATGCTGCGAACAGGTCTCGGTGTAATCCGCATGTGGGCAGATGAAGGCAGTCGAAGCAGCCGATTCCAGATGCTCTTCACATCTTTCCAAGAACGTAAGACCCTAATCAATGCATCCGTCTTTCAGTTTGTTAAATGATACCAGTCCCAAAAACTGTTAATGTTTTCTTCATGCATAGTAGTTCCCAAAAAAGCTATATAAATATTCAGAACAGTTTTAATTCCAAGCATTTATAGTGTGCAATAATTTGTAATGTAGTAGCTATAGAGCACAGGATTCAGAGACAGGAAGACAGTTATGAGCGCTCACGACCTGTCCAGTCATATGCCCTCAACTATTATCTGATCCCCAAGCTACTGGGCCGCTATGTTTCCCTTACAGGATGTGGAAAATGATACAGCTCTGAAGGTTTTTCTAAAGCCTGATCCTTTCCTATGAATTTGATTTTTCAGGTTTCATTATGATGGGCATTTGAAGAACACCTTATGATTATTTTGTCACAGATGGTGGCTGTGTTTGTGCATATTCCAGAATGCACATATCAATAAACATATATGCCATATATTGATAAGCAAAGAATTCAGGGTGGGTTTTTTTGTAGTAACAGAACTTTTCTAAAAGCTTTACATGATATTTTGGTTAGTCTTCTCTCTATGTACCTTGCCTGTATTCATATGTTTATATGATTTCTGGACTTGTATAGTAAGCAAAACAGCCCTTGAAACAAACAAAAGGTAGTTCTAGACAGTTTAAAAAACAAACAAACAAACAAACAAACAAACTGCAAAAAACCCTCAACAAAACCCAATAATCCCATTCACTGAAAATTATTGACTCAGGTAATCACCTGTAAAAGACATCGATTTGTTTTCTTTGATGGAACCCCTAAGGAAGGAATATATGCATTTATTTTCACATGCTGATTCATGTTAATTTTTAACGTATTTTTTTGTTTGTGCATCACATGTATGACAGGAAGATTTCTGTGTGGCTGTCAGTGATGGGAATGAAGGCGCAATTCTACCAAACACATTCTTCATCTGTATTCTCTGTGTGTGTACCCTGCAATGAGGCAATGAGACTGCTGAGAACAGCCTCCATAATTCCTTAATTATGGCTCTGATTAAAAATTTCTGACAGTCTACACGCCTGAAACTGCGGATGCCACTGTGCTCTCACGTTGCAGCCTTAGGGTGGATTATATTTTTCTTGTCTGTAAATCAGGCCAGGGTCTAAAAGATATTGAGAACCCTCAGTTGAGATGATACTGCCCTTTTCTCATTTCTGCAACTGGAGATGTCTTGAATATTCAAGATCTGATTCATTTTTTTCACAAGGCATCCTGATCTGTTACCTTAGAAACAACTGCATAGACACTGGAGGTTCACAGCATATAAAGAACCGGAGAGTGAAACACTATGATGACTAACTTGAAATGAAGATTTGAATAAGTGTGTGTTTGCAAGGCTTTCATATTTTAAAGGCAGATAAGGAAAAATGTGCTTTTTTTTTTTTTTTTTCATTTATACTATTCCTAATATTTTTACCTGACATGCTACACCTTATGAGCTCCTCCATTCTTGTAAACAGATAATAGTTTATACTGCACAGTGTTCTGACTGGGAAGTTGAAAATATCAACGTGATGTGTTTTCTGTAAATTTATTCTGAACAGACATTGCATGCTAAAAGCTGGAAATTTATTAAGGGCTAAATTGTGCTTTGAGATGTGTATACACAGCCTGTTCTTAAATTTTAGAAGAAACTGCATCTGGGGTTTTAATGCTGGCAGTTAACTTTAAAGGTTTAAAGGTGATGGTGATTGTACTTTCTGTGCCATGTCAGTTGTCCTTAAGTGCTGCCCAATGCCGCAGACCGGTGCTGGCTGTCAGGAGTCAGCTAGAGCAGATGTCCAGTGTGCGCACTGCGAGACACAGCTCATGGCATGTCAACTGCAACGCCTTTCAGCAGTGTGGGGGAATAATTAGATCATCTGCATGGAAGAGAAGGAATGTCAGACCTCATTCAGGGAGATGCGCATCAGGGAACAGACACCTGTGTCTCTACTTGGGGACAAAGAGGAAAAAAAGCTATTTTGTTCACCTAGACCTGAGAAGGAAACAAAATAGAAGATGACACTTATGTTGTGCTTATGTGCATGGGGAAGAGTGACAAAGTGAAATTCCTGTATTTACTGTTGCTGTGGGAATGGCCAGGAGGTCTTGTGATCGGTAGCTCCCCAAGTTCCTCTCCTTAGTTTGCAGTTAAGTTGTGGAGATAGTGAGTCTTCCCTTACACAAGGCTCTGTGAATTGGAAGGGTTTTTTGTGAAAACAGGCTACTTAGCCTGAGGAATATTTTCTTTCCATATAAGTCTGTTCAGTGTTAATTCTTGTCAAGTCCAGGGACTTGACATTTGTGTAGAACAGAGAAATCTTGAAGAGATTTCTTATATGATTATTTTCATACGGTTTGATAAGAGTGCTCCAATTAAATTGAAATATATGTCTTTTTTGTTGGTGTCTAAAAAGTGGTCTTACAAGTTCCCAAACCTCTAGCAGCAACACTCTGCAAAACAGCAGTGCTATAAATATATCTGAAGGAAAGGCATACAATGCAAAAAGTTGTTAAATTTTGTACAACAGAAAATCAGTAATGATTCTCACATCGACCAACCTAGTGACTTTCTGACCAACCTAG
>JMFS01106761.1:0-23988 GCA_000699545.1 Podiceps cristatus
GGGCGGCCGGCCTGAGGCGCTCCCCTGGGCGCCATTGGCGACGGAGCCCTTGGCGGGCTCTCCCCACGCCGTCGCCAGTAGTAAATGTAAATACAAGCCCTGGGTTCGCGACGGGGCTTGGCTTTAGGCTGGCGGGATCTCGGCAAGTATCAGCCCCGTTAACGTCCTTGCTTGCATCTCCTAGTCTTGCCCGTACGTAGAAGTGTCGCCGCTTAGTCTCTGGTATTCTCTAGGTGAGCAATCATTCATATTTATGACGAGTCATCTGCTTGAGGATTGGCTGCGTCTGTGTTTCTAGAATATACTTAACCTGGCCCCATACAAGTCTTCAGTCAATTTACCTGGCTAAAATAGCAGCTCAGTTGCAGCCAGTGTTTAGTTGAGCGTTTTATTACACGCTCTTGAACTGTGTCACTCAGCAGCTATTAATATAGAGAAGTGTCTTATTTTAGTGAAGTTCCTCTGAAGAGAGCTGCTATACTAATTTGTATAGAAAATTTGAGCACATTGAGTGATAGGAAAAGAAACTTGACATATGCTGGTCCAGTTAGAAAAACCTCATTAGCTTTATTTTCATACAAAGTGATTTGTTTGAGGCCTGAAGCCATTAAGTTAAGCACTGGCCAAACATATTGAGGTGCAATGAAAATAGCTTTGCAATGTGTAATACTAAACAGGGTGGTTAGAATTCCCAGAATCATGCAGTATGTCAAGTTGGAAGGGACCCATAAGGATAATAAGAGTCCAACTCCCTGCTCCTTGCAGGACTACCTAAAGTTGAACATAGTTCTGTTCTTTTAGTTCTCTGATGAGAGGGGAACTTAACAACAGAATATTTTTACTTCTTTGATGGGGGAATGCTAATAAATGAAACCAAAACATTTTCATATTAAGGAGGGATAATTAAGCTTTTGGGAAAGTTCTAGTAGGCTTAAGGAAAAAAAAAAAAAAAAAGCTGCTTCCTTTCACTGTCACCCTCTTCAGAGGAAGCAATTAACTGAATAAAACCCACCGGTACTATTGGTGTGGAACACAGGGACTTGTGGCTGGTCGTGCAATAGTAAAGTAACAGAATACTGTCTGGTTAGAGGCTTCTTCTGAAAACTGAGTTTTGTTTTAACCAAGTTACTTTAAGACTAGAACTTTTCAACTCACTACTTTTCCTTTTGCTCCTTTTGAACAGCTGAAGAATATCCCATTCGTGAAGCTCTTCAGTGGCCTTTCACTTTTAACTCTTTAGTCTGTTACATACACACAGCAGTTTAAATACAAGCAAGAATGCTTGTGGCTTAAAACTAGTTGTATTACCACCATTGCTGCTGCAGTCTGTTAAACATTCATGTTACACCTGCATCATATAGAGTAAGATGCTGAAGTGAAAGATGACTGTTTATGTTAAGAGCATGGAGTGAACAGAAGGTCTGCCTTGGAGACCCCTCGTTAGAGGGGCATATATTTAGGAGGGAGATGAAAACGAGTCATGCATTGCATGGAAAATATGCTTTACTAATCTGAAACAGCAGCATCATAGCAAAGTAGACAAAGAGCATTGATAGGTGGAATGAACTACTATTTTATCTGAACTCTTCTGTTAACTACCTTTGCTCTTATTAATTGTTTTCACCCAAGAAGTACTAAGAAGCTGAGGAGTCCAGAGTTTGACTTCAAAAAATTAATTTATCTTGGAGAAAAAAAAAAAAATACTGTTGTGTGCCAAATTTAGTCAGCTAAACAATTCTGAACCAGTGTAGTTAGAAATTTTTAATGCTTAATCCTCACTTTCTGTCATGACTTTAGGAACTTAGAAGCATCAATTTTTTTTTTTTTGCATCATATCATAGAACATGTGTAGGACAGAGGATGAAAGTAATTTAAATCTTCAGTACTTAAATTATTCTTATTGCATTATTTGGCAATGCTCATGGTTTCTCTACTTTCTGGCAATTACATGGTGAATCACAAGCAGTTCTACTGTAATGTATCTCCTCTATCTCAAGTTATGTGACTGTTATCATTACAGAACAGTAGAAATATTCAAGTTCTCTTACACTGCTAAGGAGAAACAAAATTTTCCTGTCTAAATGCTGTTCATGTAGGTAATTTGTGCAGTTGTCATCTGAGGATGTACTAGGAGCTGTGTAGAACTGGGTGTTATTTTCCAACTCTTACATTCTTAAGGTTTGCTTTCTCTGCTTTACAGTAATACAAAGCAATGTCATTAAAACAAAACTGTACTTTTTTTTTTGCAGTAGTTGCTTGATTCTGTAACAGCTGATTTTAGTAATAAAAATCTGTAGAGTAGTTGAGGTTGGAAGTGATCTCTGGAGGCCTCTCTTCCAGCCTCCTGCTGGAGAGCTCATTGCTTGCTGAATTCAGAAATTGGCTGTGGTGAACATGAGTGGGTTTTTTTGATTTCGTAAGCAAAAATGTGCTTCAAAACCTCAATTCAAACCCTATTTTGAGTTAGTAAGCAGCTTGAATTGTGACAGCACACATGCCCATTTTTATACTCTAGACAATTCTTTATTAATGAAATGTGAAAACTTAATTGTCATAACTCTTTACTGTCTTAATGAGGTTGTATCACCCCTCCTAATGTAAAAATACAATCACATTTTGGAATCTGTTGCCCACCTGAAGAATTTAATTTTCCTCTTTCATGGACATTAATTTGTGTTAGTATTTGAAGGAGGATCAGTGTTTGCTTACAGTATGGGAAGGTTAGTTACCACTTAAGTAAGTGTAGATTCAGGATTCTTTTATCCGATGACCCATCTTGTAGGTCTGGTCATAATGAAGGATTCAGTAGGTTAGTATGTAATTTCCTCTCTGCAGTGTAATGTTACAGTGCAGGAAAAAAAATAATCTGTATTTCTTTCCGTTCTGAAGTAATCTTTAACACTTACTAGGCTACTTTAACACTATAAGGCTACTTATTTTTGTTGGTGAAGAAGCTTAATATTGTTAATTTACATAATTATTTGGATAGACCAGCATGATACCTTATGTGAAAAAAAAAATCAGCTGCAAAATCATTGAGATCTAAAATGATATGCTAGCAAACAGTGCTCTTGTCTTGCCCCAAGCCTAAGGAAGGAGAGGGAAATAAAAGCTTTGCAAGGAGGATCAAATTCTTCAGTAAGACTCCCCCTGTCCCTCGAATCTTGCAAGCTCCGGTCATCTCCAAATAAGTGTAATTAAGTTTGGTTTTTTATTCTCTGAAATAATTGGACCTTGCTTGTTTTCTGGTACTGTGTCTTTGTTGGCAAGATGTATGTGTCTTTGCATTTATCAACACTTTGCTTGACTTTACTGCTGCAGCATTTTATAATTATTTGCAAAAATGTCTTGCTGTAGCTATGAAATGTGAACATGCAGGACAGGTGTGCTTATATTGTACTTCCACCAGCAAAACAACACCGTATCTTTTTTTATATACCAGATTAGCTTTTTTCTGTCTCTGCTTTTTCTTCCCGACTTGTGCTCAATAACTTTTCTTCAGACGGTATTTTCTGGCTGCTGCTGTAATTTCTTTGCTTGTGTTGATCTTGGTATTTTCTTTATAACAAGCTATGATTGGGTTCAGATTTCTGAACTAGTAAAAATATTTCACAGTTTATTTAAACAGAGTGTGGGTTTTAAAGCATTGAAATAATGGAACGGAAACAGAAAATGTTAGTCTTTGGGAAACAAAGTAAATGAAGTTTTCATTTTGTATCTGAGTGTTATTACATGTTCAAGAGAGATTTTTATGGTTTAGCTGTTTTTAGGACATAGCACTCTTCAGCAGTTGTGAAAGTAGTTACTGTATAAAGAGGAAGGACTGAGATCACAGATCAACATCCTGAAGCGCTAATGTCTCTAAATGGAGATGTGATGAGTGAAGAAGAGAGTAAGAAGTCAGAGTTGCAGAATGGGCTGCGTTTCTGATCTGTTGTGGAAAAACTGTAATTTGAGGTGTGCCTTGAATGCAATGTCAGGAATTGTGAAATGTAGGCAGTATTAGATGTCACTTGAGGCTGGGTTGGTTTCTCCATTCTTTGGATGAAGTTTGATAATCTCAATCTCTTGTTGTAAAGGGGTCTTTGTGGTATCAGGGGGTGGGCAGCAATTGTACCTGCAACATTTTATGTAATCGATGTGCTACATCAGTGTGTGATGTAATCCAGTTGTGCGTGGTACAGGTGTGTTTGTATTGACTGTTTCTAATTACAGAGAATTGATATTTGCTTAGGCACAGCTTGGATCTGTCTATGTAATGGCATGTAACTTATACTACAGACTTGTAACACTGGAAAGGAGGGTAGCTATCCAAGTCCTTTTAGTTTTTATTTTTTTCCCCTTCACTGTTACATGGCCATTTAATCTCAAAATTTTACGGCGGGGGGGAGGAGCAGCAAATTCTTTGAGCTGGTATAAAATCTTAGACCTTTCTTTTATAATAGCTTTTTTCTTTTTGATTTATCTGTAACTGTATCAGTATCTCAAAATCTGTAAAAAGACAGAAATTTATTGCTTGAGTCTTTAACTAGTTACCTGCTGCTGACTGTTTTCAGGAGAATATTCTTCAGAAACAAGATGAAAATACTCAATTTCTCTTTAAAGTTTTCTTCTGACATGACAAGATGAAAAAGCTTTCTTGTTTATGCATTTAGATCAGAATCAGCCCTTGCAAGGGGTGACATATGTAGCATTTTATAATAGACTATTGAATGTAATATTAAATGGTATTTATATTGAGAATATGGAGGATGTGAAACTTAGTTGACCTTAAGGGAAAAAAAGAAGAAAACCCAAAAAACCTAAAATAGCCCCTTGCCCCCCATGAGTTCTTCCTTGAAGCATTTTTTTGGCTACCGAGCCATCAGCCTTGCAGCTTAAGTGATACTATATAACATAGGTAGGTAGTGGTGGTATTACTTTCTCCATGCTGTTGTCGTGGCAGAGCACCCCAGGAGTTGAGTAGAAAACTGCTAGTTCAGCCTATGGCCAAACTTCTAGAATGGTGCTGTTAACTGTTTCCCTACTAGCTTTGGTACTTTTAACACCAAGTGGTCTTGTTCCTAATCATCTAACCAGCAAAATGACATGGAGAGTGGCTTTCACCTGCTGAGTGTAATGATCTAGAGGATATGGCTTCAGAGCCTTGGAGACCTTTGAGTGGTGTTTCTTGTAAGCCCTGCTGAATACATGAGAATTTATCTTTAGGCCTGCATTTTCCAGTAGTTGTTCTTTGTCCTTTTATGAATAGCTACAGAAAGAAGAGATGGAGAAATAACTAGCCTTGTTTCAAGAAATGAAATTCTTGAGATGTATACTTGTGGATAGTTTTCCAGACAAAAAAATGGAGTTACATTTTACAGTACAAACTTGGAAGTTTTGTGACGATTAAAGCATCATGTATTAAAAGTCTGTTCCTTTCTGGAGAGTTCTTTGTCCTTTTATGAATAGCTACAGAAAGAAGAGATGGAGAAATAACTAGCCTTGTTTCAAGAAATGAAATTCTTGAGATGTATACTTGTGGATAGTTTTCCAGACAAAAAAATGGAGTTACATTTTACAGTACAAACTTGGAAGTTTTGTGACGATTAAAGCATCATGTATTAAAAGTCTGTTCCTTTCTGGAGATCTTAATGGGCTTACAGTACAAACTTGGAAGTTTTGTGATGATTAAAGCAGCATGTATTAAAAGTCTGTTCCTTTCTGGAGATCTTAATGGGCAGCCTGAGGTTTGGCAGCAGAATCAGGGGAGTCCCTAATTAGTTATGCTGAAACTTCACATCACTGTTCTGCTTCTGCAGCAGTAAAATGCTGCTTTCTATGTTTCACGCCCTGTGGATGTAATAAGAGTCTAGAAGGAAAAAATCTGCTTGGTTTTGTCTCTTCTGTGAGCGATAACTGCTTTTTGCTTTGCCCTGTGACACTTCATTTCTGCCTGTTCATGCTCGTTACATGGAACTGTAATTTTGTTCTCATTCTTCTAGTTCTTTTGAACAGCTGGAACACTACACAAGCTTTTCTTGAACCAGCTGCTTATGAGATAGGAACATATGCAGCATGTGTCCTTTTCAGGAATCTAGTAACCTGATTGTTGCTAATAAGAGTTCTTTTGGGGTAAACTGTGTCTTAAAGATGCTTCATGTCTATGTGTCCTTTTCAGGAATCTAATAACCTGATTGTTGCTAATAAGAGTTCTTTTTGGGTAAACTGTGTCTTAAAGATGCTTCATGTCTTGGTTGAGTTTTCTCTGCTCTTCCTGGACTTGCTTGGCTTGTCTTGTTTCTAAAATGGGCTGCTTTCTGAGACTGCATTTGAGTAACTCAAGCTTATTTGTAGCTTTCTCACCTTCACTCTTCATTTCAGTAGACAGCTTCTGTTTGTTCCCAAGAGCTAGGAAGCCTTGACTTCAAGCTAGATAGATCTGACTGGATTGTGGGCCAGTATAAATACCATTTCCAGAAGTGTTTTCAGAATTTAGTTTTAGCTTTGTGTAAGAAGTGCTTTCAGGTGAGGTGACAATGTGATAAGTACATATAACAGTAATTAAATTTTTGCAGATTACAGGAATACCAGAATTTTGCTGCTGAATTTTTGTGTTGCATTGTGTTATTGACTTCTATTGACTCTCTGTATTTTTTGATTTATCTCCAGGTTTTTCTACCTGCTATTCATAACAGTCTGTAGATTCTTCCATCTTCTTCCACATGGCCTTGAGTTTACTGATTCTTATCCATGTCATCGGTCTCCATTCTGTTTATGCTGCTCAGCTGATGCTTTTGTTATAGAACTCCTGTTTTGCTTTGCTACATCTCAGGTTACATTTCAGGCAAGGCATTCTAAGCTGACTCTTTAAATGCTGCAGTAAAGGCATTCTGAATAAAAGAATAAAGTGAGTCTTGCGTTCTTTTACTGGTAGAAAACATAATATGTTTTCTCACAATGGAATATGGAAATTGTCTAGTGTGAATATTGTTATTAGAAAAGTAAGCAAACCCTTCTGCCTCTTCAAGAAGCAGTAACTAAAATGCTCCTGGGTGTAAATAATTACTTACAGCAGCATGTTACAAATAGATGCTAATAAGTAGAGTTCTTAAATTATCAGTTAAGGGAGTCCAATTTCCTTGTTGTAGTTTTCTTTTTATTAACACTAATGAGACTTGTTTTAAGGCGATGATAGACCTATCCCGTATGACAAAAGCTGTTCAGTGGGTAGAAGCTTCTGTTTAACAGCATAAACAAGTAAAATTCTTACTCTTTCTTTGCATCAGCACTACTTAATGCCTGGGTTTGTGTTTTGTTGGTTTTTTTGTTGTTTTGTTTTGGTTTTTTTTTTGTAGTGTCACTATTTCTGATGACCTTAGCCTTGTCTTTTACAAAGTACAATTTTTTTTTCATGGAGAGAAAAGAAAGCTTCATTAGAAGGTTGTTTTAGAAAAAGCAGAAAATGGCACAAATTCCAGTGATTCGAAATAGTGCTGTTGTGTGTTGGGAATTATTACCTGTTTTGTTTGCTACCTTCACCATTTGATAAATGCAATAGACTACTTTTTCTTCAGAGGGGCTGTGAATTTTATACTTCCTGGTTTTGATCCTTCTTAGTTCAACAGAACTTTCATTTTTCTTTCAGCCCTGCAGTGACTGGGTAAGAGCATTTTCTAATGCTACATTTCATAAGTTTTCATTTAAGTATGGAGACAAGAGCCTTGGATGGTCTGGGTGGTTCTAAAGAATGATGATGCCTGTAGAGAAGTTGCCTGTTGTTGACATGTAGTTTTAATAAAAGTTCCTTTTCATTAAATGTTATAGTATAAGGTCTGAAATGCAGCATGGCTGAACTGGGAGCTTTTGCTGCAACTCTGCAAGAAAAGGAGAGCTTGCCACTTTTGGAATAAGTGTTAGGCAACTCATGAAAAGTACAGGGACCTCATTAGATCATGCAGAGAGAAAATTAGAAAGGCAAAAGCCCAGCTGGAACTCAAATCTGACCACTGTTATAAGGGATAACAGAAAATGTTTTTATAACTACATTAACAACAAGAGAGCCAAAGAGGATCTCCATCCTTTATTGGATGCAGAGGGGAACATAGCCACCAAGGATGAGGAAAAGGCTGAGGTACTTAATGCCTTCTGTGCCTTGGTCTTTAATAGTTGGACCAGGGAAGGGTATGGAGTTCATCTTGAGTGTACCCACCAGGCATGTGCAGGACAACCAGGGGATCAGGCCCAGCCAACATGGGTTCATAAAAGGCCAACCTAATTTCCTTCTGTGACCAAGTGACTGGCCTAGGGGATGAGGGAAAGGCTGTGGATGTTATCTACTTGGACTTTACTAAAGCCTTTGATACTGTCTCCCACAGCATTCTCCTAGAAGAGAAGCTGGTGGCTCATGGCTTGGACAGGTGTACTCTTTGCTGAGTTAAAAACTAGCTGGATGGCTGAGTTGTAGTGAATGGAGTTAAATCCAGTTGGTGGCTGGCCACAAGTGGTGACCTCCAGGGCTCAGTTTTGGGCCCAGTCTCATTAATACCTTTATCCGGTGATCTGGATGAGGGGATTGAGTGCACCCTCAGTAAGTTTTCAGATGATACCAAGTTGGGTGGGAATGTTTATTGGCTTCGTAGGAAGGCTCTGCAGAGAGATCTGGACAGGCTGGATCGATGGGCTGAGATCAATCGCATGAGGTCTAACAAGGCCAAGTGTTTAATATAAGGTCTGAAATGCTCCATTTGTCGGTGTTTTTGTTCTGGGCCTGACTCAGGTCTTGAGGGAGAAGACGTGCAGGAGAATGTGTGAATGGACAACAGTAAGGAATTCAAGCTGTTGTTGTTGAAAAACTTAGTATTCTGATAAAATGCTTCAATTTTCACTTGATTTTCTGACTTCTATTACAACTAAGAATTAAAAAAAAAAATTCTATACACGGTCTCCAGGCTGCCTTTAAATAAAAGCTGCTTGCAACTTCAAGGATCTGCATAGTTAGAAAAAGTTCTGATAAAGGCGATCAGGCCGTATCTCCATTTGTTGTGCATATGCCACAAGAGTTAATTAAAAGAATTGATGATGAAAGCACTTGAAAACACTTACTAAAGAAAGGTGTTAAGTTAAATTTGTAGCATGTCCACCCAAGGGAATATTGTGTATGTCTAACTGTATGTTAACCAACTAGAAGCTGTCTCTTGCTGCTTGCTTCTTTTAGTGCAAGGTCCTGTGCAAGGAGGTTGGGTGCTTTGTGCGAAGGTTTATTCTTTTTGGTTAAAATGGAGTAGGACAACTAAACACTAAAAAAAGGTTATACTTGAATATAAATTACAGTTGCTGTGAGAACCTTGACTCTAAATTGTTTGCTTGTGTTTAAGAATGCAAGAGACTGTTCAGTAGTTACAAAAACATTGGCATTCTTGCTTGTGATGTTGATTGTCACCTGAGAATTGGGTCACTTACCTAAGGGCTACAGTTGATCTATGGGTAGTGCTCATCTAGCAAGTTCTTAAGCATTCAGTGAAGAGTTAACAGAGTGCAAGAGTTCGAAAGTGCCAAACATCTGTTTTCTGAGCTGTAAAACTGTTCTGGATTATAGGGGGAAATTAAGAACTGCTTTGTTACTCTTGCAGGCATCGAAGAAGATTTCAAATGCTTGACTACATGCAACTGGGTACAAGCAGTCCAGTAACTCAGGATCTAGTCTGCTTGTCCGGTAGCATCTACAAGAATTTGGCCCATATAATGACTATTTTAGGCCTTGTCATCAAATGTGGGAGGAGAAGCAGCAGTTAAGGTGTGGGGTGGTTTTTTGCTTCTCCCCCACTGGGAACTTGTAGTATCCATACCTCCGTCATTATTTGAAAGGCAGTAAGTAGGTTGTCATTAGATGTAAATGTGCAATACTCAAATAATGCTTTTGCTTATTATAGAAAGTTACTTGCTTCCTCTTCAGTATGTTCAGCCATCAGTGACTAGACTGGTCAAAGTCTAGTAAATTGCAGGGCTTTAAAAATTGCATTTATTTACATCTTGATAAGGACTTAAAATACCTTTTTAATCTTGTAGATGGTGTGTACCAGTTATGAAGTAAAATGGAAGCATAGTGGGTCTTGTCAGAAGCTTTTAAATTTGGAATGGTACTTGAGGCTGAAGGCTAGGATCTTGAATTTTAAGTGCTTAGTCTCAAATTTGTAGGGGAACCAAAGTGACTTTAGGAATTGTTCTCAATCGGTAGACTAAAAGGATAGTGGGAAGATGATAACCACCAAACTTGAACTGTTTCTCACCTGAATTTTGCTTTTTAAAAGGAGTAGCTTAGAAGTCCAGGAGTAGCTTTACTAGTTGTAAAGTTGATTGGTTGTACCGATCAGCAAATATTGAAATTCTGAAGTGCCTCAAAATTGGTTTTGTGCTGCCTGTATTCATGACTGGTTTTGTACTGGTTTAGGATTGCTGCCTTGTTGGGGCTTTGATTTCAGCCATTTTAATCTGTCCGTTTCAGAGTGGCTATGTGGAAACTCATTTTACAATATTGAGCTTTCACTTACTGCCTTTAGCATGTAGTATTTCTGTAGTTCACTGTAGCATGTTTTCATGGTTTCCTTCTTTTCTCATATCTTAGTAGTAGAAACCCTTGCAATTCTCTTAATGATTTTCCTGTATCTTAAAGATTTGTTTTGTTAATGCTTATGCATTATTATTTTTCAGCTGTTCACCGATGGAATCACCAATAAATTAATTGGCTGCTATGTGGGTGACATAACAGATGATGTCGTTCTAGTTAGGATCTACGGAAATAAGACCGAGCTTTTAGTAGATCGAGATGAGGAAGTCAAGAGTTTCCGTGTGTTGCAGGCCCATGGCTGTGCACCTCAACTGTACTGCACATTCAATAATGGCCTGTGCTACGAGTTCATGCAGGGAGAAGCGCTGGATCCAGAGCATGTGTGCAATCCAGATATTTTTAGGTAAGCTTTTTATTTATTATTCAAATTCTAGGATGTGTTTATGGTGTTCTGTCAGGCCCAAAGGATCATAAGCTTAGTTTATGAGCAGGCAGAAAAGAAATATTTCTATAAGCCTGTGCTAAGTTGATGTTAACGCTCTTGACAGCTCGCTGTCCTTTGTCTTAGTTATCATGGTATTTCAGTGCTGAACAGGTGATTCTTGCTGTCTCCCCAGAAGACTATATACTCGTTAGGGGTCTGCTTATTATGAGTATTAACACTTGCACATTACCATTGGGGAGATTGTTTAACATGGTGGATTTGTAGGGGGCTGGACTTGATTAAAGCAAGTACTCCTAGCTGTTTCCAATACATTCCTTTTGTGAATAGGTTCAAGGTAGTCTTCCATTGAGACATATTTTTTTAAACTATTAGCAGTGAACAGGAAGTGCTGACATCTTAAGACTTTAGCTTTTCATGTGTGCACTGAAAAGTATTTGCCTAACAGTGGCAGCTAACTTGAGTCAGCTTGTCTAAAGATCAGAAAATTGAAGAGTAGACTAAATACAGGTGAAGTGTACATGCTATAACTTCCCTCCCTCAAGTAGTGCTGTTAATGACCTTTTGAGTCTTGAAAGATGCTACCCTATAGCTGTGCTGGTCTTGTTTAAACCCTCTTTGGATTCCCTTGCTGCTTTTTTACATTTTTTTTTTCTGTTAAATATATTGTAGTTGTCTTGTTGCTAGGGAAAAATATGATAAAGACTGACAGTTATACATTAAATATAACATTAATTTAAACTTTTTTTTAGACTCATTGCTAGACAGCTTGCTAAAATCCATACTATTCATGCACACAATGGATGGATCCCTAAATCTAATCTGTGGCTGAAGATGGGGAAGTACTTCTCTCTCATACCCACAGAATTTGCAGATGAGGAAGTAAATAGAAGGTAGGTATTTATTTCATTGTGCCTTCCTGATTTCCCATTCTTTCTGGTTGAAGAGTGGAAGAACTGTTAAAAACAGTTTGTGTTACCACATAACATTAAGTTTGTAAAACTTTGTTTTGTCATACTCTTGTATACTGAAGTATCTATGTCAAATACAAGGAGAGTGTCTTAATTTGATACATTATGTGTGTATACATATATATATAGCTCTTGGTTTGATTGGACACTAAAATGATGGTAGTTTTCTTTACTCCTTTTAATGAACCAAGGTAAAATCATGTACTACTACTGGTAGTTGTCTCAACAGTTTTTAAGAGAACCATCAGTCTCAAACAGAGACCAATGTTCTGAGGTGAATACTAAAAGCATGTTTCCTGGGGTTGCAGGAGTACTGCTTGTTCATTCTAACCTGCACCTCCTAGCTGTCTTGTATTTGTTTGGTTTATAAATTTGTTCAGAATTGGGTGGCATAAAAGTAAAGTTAATGAAAGGCTGTTTGGGTGATGGGATGAGCTCCTAAAGTGGTTTCCAGAGGAAGAAAAGGTATCCACAGTCAGCTTTTGAGTTGAGCTTAACAAGAAAATAGTTTCAAAGGGAGCAATATTTAACCTGAAAGAATTTCTGTGCTGTAATCTAAAGCTTGAGTTGAAGACAGTGTTTCTCAGGGAGTGGAGATCACTTTTTTAAGCCAAAACTGTAATTTCGAACTGTTTGTACAATATTGTCAAACTGAATATTACTCAGGAAGCAGATTCCAGCTTAAAAACAGTTGTCTTGGAACTGCTTTGAAATCACTGATGCCAACTGCCCTTCTTACTGCATTGTAACTAAAGAATGCTCTAGAAAAGTTGTTTGATTTTTTTTTTCTTCTACAGCATAAAATTCTTAAGAAAACCGAGGAAACTAGTAAAATCTAGAAGATAAAATGGCTATTTAAACATATTTGCTGTGACTAGGACTAGAAACAAATACTTCACTTCCTTTGTGTAGATACACATGGTACTCATTGCTGTGTATTCTTCAAGGAAGTAATGTAATGTGTGCAAAAAAGTGAATGAAATTCATGCTATTAATCTTTATTCTTTCAAAAATGTGCAGGATGGTATTTAAGTTCTGCACCTGATTTTTGAACTATTGTCATGTTTACAGCATAGATAATCTTCAGAGAATTGTTTTTTTGAGGGGGACAGAGGAAAACGATTTTCATAATTTGTCTGCTGTTGTGCCAGGGGAAAAAAATTGGGAGAAGGTCTATTGAATTACCTGCAATAAGAATGTAGAGGAAAATAACTTACTTCACTACAAACACTTATAACTGAACACACAGTACTAAATTTTAACTCTCGAACTTCTTATACCTGAAAAGGTTTTTAAGTGACATTCCAAGTCCTCAAGTTCTTCAGGAAGAGATGGCCTGGATGAAGGAAAGACTGTCAAATTTAGGATCACCAGTGGTACTCTGTCACAATGACCTGTTGTGTAAGAACATTATTTACAACAAGAAACGAGGTAGGTATTGAACTAAACAGTAAGTAGTGAGTGGCTTTGTACTGCAATTGTATTTGCTACATCAGTGGTGTCATTTTACTGACTTATTCAAGTGAACTCTGAGCTTTTAAGACCCAGTGTAATGGTAGTGATATCTGTGCAAATACCAAGTTGCTTAATTAGCTAATTCTCATCTCTGTTACTGTATAGAGGAAGAACGTTAGTGTTCCTTGCTTGTCTTTAATGAATTTGTTAATCCCTAGCCGGCCTGTATGACTAGGCTTCAAACTATGTAATTGTTCATGTTAATTCTGTTCCAGTTGTATAAAGCCTTTAGGAAGAAAAAAAAAAATCATTCAAGCATAGAAAATAATCTATGGACATTACCTATTTCCTATATGTGTATTGTTCTGGTTTGTGATTGCGCGAAGACACTTTCATAATGAAGTATCTTAGTGATGCTTAGTACTACATTCAGTGACTCTTTTCTGTGAGGTATATAAGCATTTTAAAGATTTCTTTTATAAGTGCATTCTTTTATATAAACAGTTGTAGGCAGTACATGTCTTGGCAAAGATGAATTACTTTTTTGTTTTTATTAGAATACATTTAACTCATAATTCATGTTATTAAAGAATGCCTTTAAAATCTATAAAGGTTCTATATAAATCCGCAGTTTCTTTTATTTCTTGATTTTAGTGGTTTGAGGTTCGGTTACTACATGAATTAAACAGGATATTAAAGGCAAACTTGTGACACTAAAATGGCCATCGTGCAGTAAAAATGCACAATTTTCCTTCCATTTCAAATATCTGAGCTCAACTGAGTGCAACAAATTAATCAATTAGATCAAGATTTTCTTTTTGAAGTGAGGACGACATATTTGTTCTAATAGCTTCATATTTGTTTGTGACAGTTTAAGATTATTTGTATGTGTGTGAAGTAAAAGACTAAATGGAACTGAAGTATTTTTCATCGGTCATCATTGGTCTTTGACCTCAAGCTTATGTGCCTTAAGTTCTAAAGGAAAACTAAGGACAACATGCTGGAGTTGGTTCTAGTATGAAAACTGGCTGTGTATGTATTACTAGTTTCCGCATGCATGCGCTGAATGCATGTGAATTGCAAAAATAGTCTTTTGGTGGTTTGTATGCAAGTTTCCCTCTGAGTAATGCCACTTTTGAAGGGAATTGCTAATACTTGTAGTTATATAGGTGTGTATATATATGTATATATACCCCTATACAATGCTACTAATGTAAATTTTAAGTTCTAAGAATTCAGTACTTAACATTGATGGTTTTACTTAGTTTCAATAATGGGTTATAGTTTTGCTTAAAAAGGGAAGCCTGGAAGGTATGCAAAAAACCAGCTTGTGGTCTTATACACATTGGAGTTGTGATAATTGTAGTACCAAAAATCTTTAATGTGTGGCTTTTTCAGCGCTGAAACTATCTTGAGTTTTAGCGTTCCAGAACAGACCCATTGAGGTAAAAGTAA
This sequence comes from Podiceps cristatus, assembly GCA_000699545.1. Classification (NCBI taxonomy): domain Eukaryota; kingdom Metazoa; phylum Chordata; class Aves; order Podicipediformes; family Podicipedidae; genus Podiceps; species Podiceps cristatus. Next base: position 14,870 of record JMFS01106761.1, read on the forward strand.
CTTTTACAGTCACTTTTCATAGTAGAACCATGCTAAAAAAAAAAATTAAATCAGGAATTTCTTTAAAAGGTTCACTATCATGGTCAGTAGGCTTGAAGCTCCAACTTTTAAAACAAATGCTATATGCTTTTCTTTTTGTAAACAGAATGGAGGAAAAAACAATGCCAGCAGTGCATCACTTATGAGCAATCCTACAATAACAAGTGTGTGAGTGCTTAGTGTTTGGGGACAGGGTGGGGAGGAGGGAGGTTATGTTGATTACTTTGACTTCAAGCTAGCTGTAAACAGCTGGGGAGGGAAAAAGACTTGGAAGTATGAAATAAATATATTAAACTTAGGTTTGAATGTTGCACGTGTACTGTGTTGTAAAACTTACGCAATCTGGGTACAGCAGGTACCTTTTTCATAGTAACCAAACCTCAATGCCATGTGTTAGAATATTTGTCATTTGAATTTTACAGAGCAAAAAATACCAATCTGTTAGTACAATCTTAAGATGAGGAACACTGTTTTTAGAAGTGGAAGCTCATCTTTAACTAAATAAAACATGTATTGCTGGAATTCTCTTTAGCAGAGCAAAAGCTTTATTGGTATACAAATAATTTTGCAAGAGCACAAAATAGGATCTTTAAAGGTGTGCTTTACTAGGAATGGCGTCAAACCGTATGAAGGTAGTTAACAGCTTTTGTCATGCTGTACTCATGTTAAGTTTACTCTTCCATCTAGAAAGGCTTCTGTGTATCAAAAAGCTTGTGCAAAGCTGGTAGTGTTTATCTGTCTCTTCAGAAGCTGGCACAAACAAAACTCGTTTGTTTTAGCAATGCTGTATTTATGGTTTTTGTGAATACTTACTTTGCATGTTTAGCAGCCATGGGTTCAGTCTGTATATGTGTTTAAGGTACAGACTATCAAAAGATACTAGGACTCCTGTCCAGTGCAGTTAGAATGATTATGGCTTGTCCCAGTGCTTTGCTTTAGGCTTCCCCTCTGCCTTAAATTCGTATTTAAGTTTTCAGACTAGAAAGAAAAATAAAAGCAGTATGTGGCTCAACTATTAAGAGGAAACAGTCTCATCTCCTTAAATTTTATTTATGAGACTGGAATAGCATGTTGAGTGCTAGCTTCATTTAATGGAGTTTCACTCATCTGAATTGAATTTGTTCATGCTGTGGCTGAGAGAACTCTGCCTCTTGCTGTTTTGTTAATGTCCGTTTTCAGTCATTCAGGATATGAAAATTTGCAAGTGTTACTTTACATAACTTATAATTATCAGTGTCATCTACTCTTCAAAGGATATAACTTGGAGCTTCACGTTGCTTTTAATTACAACTTGGAAATCGAGATAGTCAAAATATGCTCGATGCTTGGGACTGCTTATTTATAGACCTTGTGTTCTGATGCTCTTAAAGTTTGTGGGTTTTTTGTCCTTTTTTTTTTTTTCCTCTCAACGTGACCTGGGAGTTTCTGAAAATACCTGATGTTTTTAAGAGTATCCAAATAACCTGCTATTCAATAAGGACACGTATCAGTATTTTTTTGTCTGCATTTATGTGCTCTTTTTGAATGTGTTAAAATCACCTGCCAGGAGGTTAAGTGCGTAGGTAGATAGCTAGTTTTGTTTTGTTTGTTCCCTCTGCCTACCCAATGTTTTCTATGATCTTTGGTAGGAGTCTGTGGGTGCTCAGTGCTTCTGAAGACTGAGGTATGTTTAAGGCTTCTGGTTTTGATCTAAAAACCTATTTTGTTTTGCAAAGCTATATTGAGTATTTATAGCTAAAGTTCTTTTGGGTATATGACCCATTTCTGAATTTTCAAGTACGTTCATAGCATAGATTGTTGTCTTTACTGAAGCTGTCTTCAGGGTCTCAGTGGCTCACCTGATGAGCAGGATGGGATGGAACTCAGGATACGTCATTCTGCTGTGGTAACTACAGCTTGGACTTGCATGTTGACAATGCTTACCTTATTAAACCATTAAAAGCGAAGAGCAGCTAGAAAGAGAGGTGTCATCAGCCTCCTATCTTTCAGTTCCCTGAGCGCATCTAGCCGCTGCTCTGTTGACAGCTACTTGATCTATTAAAAAAACTTCCTGGTGTATGGAACACGACATGTATTCCATTTTGCATCTATGTGGTTTTAGTGGATTACACTGCATGTTGTCTGCACTAGGAGACCCCTGGAAGAAAGAAATGTGTTTCAGCTTGAAATAATCAATACTCTTCATGTCTCTATTCCTGTTGATAACAAACAGTAGCTTCTCCTGAGAGGTGATAGAGCTTAGTTTTAAATCATGTCTCACTTCAATAAAATACAAACGTGCTTAGGCTAGTGTCTCTCGTTGGTCTGCCTGCTCCCAGTGACATCAGTAGGATGTGCAAATTCTTCCTACTTACTAGAAACCTCAAAGCAAAAGCTAGCTGCTTAACTACTAATGTAAGCCATATCTTTTAGAAGTGGCTTTCTCATATGAACTGCGGTAAATCTTAAAAGTAATTTCTAATACTACGGATATTTAAAAAAATAATGCAAAGTTTCTTCTGCTTGTTGTACATGTCCCAGCTATCTTGTTTGTTTATACATTTTTGAAGTGCCAAAGTTTTTGCTTTCAGTTTCACAGAAAGAGCTGTGCATCTTTATTTTGAGCTTTCATGCAAAAATTAAATTTAAGGTTGAGTTTCATAGTAGCATGAGTCTGCAACAGATTAGTAAAAAAGCAGGACTTTTTCACTTTGAACTTTTGTCTTATCAACTGTGAGTTTGCCAAATTTTCTTTATCTGCTAGAGATTAGGTATGCCATTGTTGCTGCCTTGTGGTGCCATGCACCATGCTACTTGTGCACTGACGGAAGGTTTAGCATATCACTTGTTCACATGCATTTCGCCCTAGGAAAGGGGCCTAGTAACAGCCTCACCTGTATCTTGTTAGATTCAGTTACTTATTGTATGTAATATTATTTATATCTGGAAATAAGTTTTAAGTGTTAGCTATACTTAAACAAATACATAATAGCACATAGGTATGTTCAAGATAAAATTTGCACATGAAAAATTTCAAGTATTTCTTGATATGTTGCAAGCAGATTTTTACCTGCTGTGTTTGTATTTTATGTGAGGACAGAAGAAGAAACCTCTAAGTACAAGCAATATTAAATGTTTGGGGGGTGGAGGGAATACAGGAGATCAGTTGTGTAGCAGAATATTGACCAGGGTTGGGCTGTGCATTTTGACTGGCTTGTAACTTACAGGTGTTTCTTTGTAAAAGTAGTGCTAAAAACCAATGAGAAGCACAAGCATATGAATCTGCCATTCAAGCAGCGGCAGAAGTTCATCTGTGACAGTACTCTCAGGTCTTGGCTGCAGCTAGTGTTAAATTTCTTGTCCCTTCAGTGTTTTAGAGAACCTCAAGTTTCCATTGCAACTGTTACCTTCCTGGGAGGAGCTTGCCACTTTGCAGGCCATTTTCCTATTGGTTTGTTAGAGCCTAAAAAGTTTAACCTCATAACCTTGGTAAGCAATCCTTTTTCTGTGAAAGTAAGGGTAAACTCTGGCTTGGAGGATTGACTAAGTGATTTTGTTTGTGTTGTGGAGTTTAGCTTCCATTATAAGTGCTTAGACAAGATTTATCCATCTGGAAAACTGTTAGTATTTTAAATATGGTAAAGATAAACTGCATAGGAAGGAACACTTTTAACAGAGTTGTTCCGTGATAACTTGGTCAGGACGCTTAACTGGCCAAACTATTGTATTTGATATGTGTGATATGCATAAATCTTAAGGTGGCACTTAAGACACTTAAAATCCTTAGTCTAGGAAATACATAACATACTTTACTTTGATATTATTCTTGATTTACTTTTTTTTTTTTAACCTGGAATTCTGATAGTTAGCACTAGTATCTGTAAGATGGTTTAAGTCATGCTAAGAAGGTTGTTTGTAATAGAAGGAATATTGAGTAAATTGCTTTTACTCAATAAAAGCTTTTTTACTCAATAAATGTGCAGGTAGTCGTCAAAAGAACAGGTATAGACAGGGAGAAGGGTACAACTGTGGAAATTACCCATTTCAGCATAGCAGTGGGAAACATAAGGTTTTATATTCTAATGTTCTAGTGCAAGTAGCTCTTAAGTTAACCCATTGCTTCCTCGTCTGTTTTTAGTAATTTTGCTGGTTTCCCTTAAAATACAAGAGTTCTAGTTTTAACAAATACATCTTGTTAGTGCTGTATTACCTTGAGTGAAACATTTTACCCAGCTTCATTGTAGGTAAATGTAATTTAGAAAAATTTGGGGCTGTGTTTGCTTTATCAGTCCTTGGTTAGATAACACTATGTAGTTTCATAGTTTTCAGGACTTGAGGATTGTCTGATGGTTTCTTAAGACTAGTTTAAGCTAGCTAAAAAGGGCAATAATTAAGAATAGTTTTGCTTTCTGTGTGCTTGGAGGAAGCAGGAAATATCAACATGTTGTAATGTCTTAGTCCACTGTGGTTGCAGGCTTGTGTGGGAATAAACAGGACTGTTCTTTTTTAAGTCAGGGAAGAACTGATCTGCTACTTCTACATAAAGTTTAAATAAAGGATCCTCTACTTATTTCTTATTTTGAAGGTAAGGGATGCCCTCGTGTGGTAGAAATTAAAATAGAAATTCTGCTACTCAGCTTAAAAATAGTGTTGTAAGCTCTAAGTAATTATGAGCTTTTTTGAATGAATATTGAAGGAAATATTATATCTTAAAAATCACAGCCTTACCCTGGAATGTCTTGAGTGCACACAACTGGGCACAAGTAAGACGGGTGTGTGGTTTTGGTGGTTTGTTTTACACACACACACCACCCCCCGAACTTCAAAGGACATCAAAGCATTAGGGCTGTGACTTCATTTGATATGGACTCTGATGTTCCTGCTGTTGTGTCTCACATAGGTGATGTGCAGTTCATAGACTATGAGTACTCTGGATACAACTACCTGGCTTATGATATTGGAAATCACTTCAATGAATTTGCAGGTAAAAAATGGATATATGAGGTAAAAGTAAACTGGTTTTATAAAAAAGCTCCTCATTCTTGCACATGTTTTTCCCCTGTCTGCATATCTGGATACATGTATATAGCTGTTCATCTGATGTTTGGTACAGATAAAAAGCGCAGTATGGTGAAATTAGGAGCCTTAACCTACCAGTCGTTGTTTTGCAAACTGGATGTTAAGTCTAGGTAAATTAAAAAAAAATTGGTAATTTAAGTATTTGGAAAGCAAGTTAAATTATTGACAGAATATATCTGGGAGTTTTCAGTTTTTCATCTGGGACTTCCTCTCAGAGTCTGACTACATCTTTAAGGAGCTAAGTACAGTAAGAAGGCTAAATGCACAAATACATCCCTTGCCTATGAAGAACAGTTGTGCTTCAACTCTGCTATTCTCTATCCATCTAGTAAACATCTGATTTTTTTTTTTTTTTAAGCTAAATTTGAGTGGATCTGACACAGGAGAGAGTTTAGGTGCTAGGGAATTGCCCTGGTCATAAAATTAAGATTTAAGGAGAATTCCTAAATCCTCTGGGAATAATAGCTAGTGGCAATGAACTGTGATCTAGACTTGGAACTTCTGTCAGACTCCATGTGGCCTGTGCCTAAGCATTTCCAGTATAGGTAGAATAATAGGACAAAAAGAGTGGTTATGGAGATAAGACTTATAATTCTACTGATACCCTGTGGCGGAGAGAGGTAGACTAAATTTTTCTTAAATACGAGCTTGGTTGGTGACAATGTATATGCATCTGGATTCAGCTTTGGATATTGTTGCATACAAGTCCCTTTTCCTATGAAATGTGTAATATTTGGTATGTTTGGGAGGGCTTTTGTTTCATGATACAAATACTTATTTCATAAGACTTCTCAAAGTCAAACTTGTTGAATCTCAAAATTCAAGTAGAATAAGTATATGGCTGAAAACATCTACAGCATAAATCTTTCTGCTGTGTTGAACATTCAGATTCATGTGTGTGAAGTTCTTGCCAACATGTAACTGATAGTGTCATGTCAAAGTTAAAACAATGATGCTTATCCACCTCAATTTGTGCGTGTTGGGGGCAGGGAGGGAGAAAATAGTCCGGTAATGAGATTCTAATGGTCGTTCTAGATGCTGTAAGGTTCTAATAGGTGGTTTTTTTTCTTTCTAGGAGTAAATGAGGTAGACTACAATCTTTATCCTAACAGAAAATTACAGGAACAGTGGCTGAGATCTTACCTTGAGGCCTACAAAGAATATAAAGGATTTGGCACAGAAGTCAGTGAAAAAGAAGTTGAAGTTCTATATGTCCAAGTCAATCAGTTTGCACTGGTAAATAACAAACACTTGATTAGAATGTAGTAAATGCTATAGAGAAGCCTGATACTCTATGGATAACTGTAATTGCCAGTTTCTTACTGGGTGCTGTGGCAAGTAGAGAAACATTTCCGTATCCTGCTCTATGGAAACTTTCTGCTATGTTATGTGTTAAAAATTTTCTGTAGAATATTCCTAGTGAAAAAGGAGGTGACCATTCAGAAAACAAGGAGATGAGCTTTTAGTGAGAATTTCTATTGGCTGTTTATTGGTCTGGTAAGTTCCTGAGTTGGCTAGAGCTTACAATGGGTCTATGTTGAACTTTTTCTTGTAATGGTAAGATGACAGAAAAGCAAGGTGGTGCTTCATAAAGACCTATAAGTCTTCTGACTTTAAATGCTTTTTTAAAATAAGATGATAAAATTTTGTTAGAGTAAAACTAGGATACCTTGATTTTTTTTTAACAGTAATTTGGTCACTATAGAGTCTTTAAGTGCTACCGTAGCTCTTCCCTTGCCTGCAGTGTCTTGGGAAACAGGGAGTTGCTTTTAGTCTTGGCTTTGGTCACCTTAGTGGTTTAAATTGTAGCAAAGTGCATATGTAGTTTTATGTATACTGTTAGAAGCAGTTTGAAGATGTCTCCCCACCCCCATCCCCCCGCTTTATCTCTGTGATTTCTGAAAATACTCTTACATTGTTTTTGTTAGTTTTCCAGCTAGCCCTGATCTTATTTTGCCTAGAGGATGTCACAGGAAGTGTTACAGCAAAAGGGCCTTTTACTCAATAGCTAGATAACTTTATTTTGCTTTCTTATGAAGAATAACATGCCAAACTATTCATAGGAGGACTAAGGCTAGGAAGCCAGTTTGGCCTTATTTCAGTCCTCTTTCTGACTAATCCAAGCACACCTCTGTTACTGTAATACCTTCAGTTTTCTGGCAAAAGCTATGGTATAGTTCACGTTCTAGGAAGATGGTCTATCAACTGTTACTATTAAATTCGTCTGTCCCATTCATTTAGGAAAGTTAGATCTGCAAATAAGTAGACTGGTGGTATCTTAAAATATATAGCATTGTTTTGTCAGTTTTAAACTATGGTCATACTAATGTTTTAAGGCAATAGTGTTCCATTTAGAGAACAGCTCAAGACCTATCTATAGACCACACATGATGCACAAATACTGTTGAACACTTGTGTCAGTTAATGTGGGAAGCATTGTCAAGAGAAAGTATGAACTAAAGTTAGTGGATGCTGGTGTAAAATACCAAACAGCTCACTATCAGGCAAAGTTATCTAAACTTGAGGTACAAGATTCACATGTACATACAGTAGTTGCCACTATTAAGGTGTTTTCAGGTTTGTGTGAATGCATGTGTCTTCTACACTTCTGGTAGAGTGTTACATGCAAGCTCCAGGAAGCAATTCAGGTAATTACTGTAAGCAGTTATTTACTGAACAGAAGTCTGAAGTATATCACTTGTAACCTGGGTGGTCCAGAAATGTCTCCACAAGGAGACAGACTATCAAGCTCATGGCCATTGCATGTATTTGTTCATTTGAAGCATGCTAACAATCATATCGTTAATGAAATCCATAGTTTCAATCTGAAACTGAATATAGGCTTCCAGAACAACTGAAAATAGGGAATGAATATAGGCTGAATATAGGCTATCTAGACTTGGAAGTAATTTCAAAACAGATGAGAAATTTGTGTAAATGCGGATGAGTTAGAGGTTCTCTTACAGGTCATATCTTTGTCCAAGTCAGTAATGAAAGCAAGTTGTGGTTAGAATGACCTAAGGGTTGTAATCAAAGATTAAAAAGGAGTTTCGTATTTGCCCTAGAGTTGAATACATGTAGAATATGTATTTAATTAGCAGCAGTAGAAATGAGTTGTATTTCATGTGTGTTTTTAACATGGGTGTATGTAGTTGTACAATTATATAGTACAATGTAGTCTGCTTAGTAGTAGATGAACTGTTTCATATATGCAGTATTAGTTTTCTTGAAAACAGCACATGGAGAGTCAGGAGGCCAATAGATTTACTCCTTCAATTGCCAATAATTAATTCTATAATACGTGTTTACCAATCTCTGGTAAAGAGATACCAAATAACTTCACAAAAAAGATTTGGTTTGGAGAGTTCTCTTGTAGATAACTTTGTCTCAAGGTGAGAATATGTTTACATGTTCAATTTTATATAATGTTAGTCTTTCACTAATAACTTTTTTATTTTTTATTCAGGCGTCACACTTCTTTTGGGGATTATGGGCTCTAATTCAAGCCAAATATTCCACCATTGACTTTGATTTTCTAGGGTAAGTGTGCTTGCTACATATAATCATAGAATGCCTGAGGCTGGAGGGGTCCTCTGGGGATGTCTGGTCCAACACCCCAGCTATCAGAAACGATGAGATCTGAGCAACAGACCTGATCTTTGTGATCACACTATAACTCTTAATTTTTAAGAGAAAACAAGACAGTAAAAGCTGTCTGAGCTTTTTGTTGCTGAAAGTTCTCTAAATTAGTATGTACCCCTGTGTACCATACTAAAACACATGGGTATAACAAGGCAGGGAACATAACTAGAGCAATAAATGCTTTTGAGCATTGAATGTTTTTGTTGGAGAGACAAAGGCATAAAGGCCAAGTTGGTCAGTGTGGTGTACTATCTGTCAGACACAAGACCTACACTTCCAACTGCGAGTCAAGAAATGGGGCTCTTGTACAAAAGAGCTTGTTTTCCCACGGACTGCAGTTCTTCACAAACTGCCCCAGCGCGGGTCCCTCCCATGGGCGC
>JMFS01106763.1:0-16801 GCA_000699545.1 Podiceps cristatus
TATATATATATATATATTGCTTACCTATCTCAACAGCTCTTTGAGCTGTGAGTCTATACTACTTTTATGTACCACAGGTACTCTAGAATCAGCTGTTCTAAGTGCCCTAGCATCTCCACCCATCCTCTTCTCTGCCCTACCGTTGGTCACAGGGCTAGAGTATCTCCCTTCAACCTCTAACCTGAAGATGTGAAGACTATGAGGAATAAGTTAGGAAGGGGGAATAATTGTCAAATGGATCTGTGGAAAATACAGTTTGAAGACTTCATATCACCAATAACTGTCCTGATTTTTAAGTCATAGACCATATGCCCTTTCTACCTGTTGATAACACCTAGCAGTCATCTCCCCAGATCTCCTTTATGATAAGTGGGTCTTGGGTCCTTGATGTAAACAACACCCTGAACATTGCCCTGCTAAAGTCAATATCTTGAGTTTGACTTTGGTTGATCAGAACAGAATTTCTTTGGCTTGTCTTCAAATTCTAGGGCTGAAGATATTTTTGATCAGACCTCTCAACATTATTGCAACTCCAGTGCCCTAACTAAAAGGAAGTGGTTTGTTTGTAGCAGATTTCTTGCATTGCATGTTTTCCTGTTCCAGTCTTTGCACAAAGGTCACTGCAGCCTTAGCTGCATTGTCATAAGGCTGAACTTCAGTTTAAAATACTTAGTCTTTTTTAATGTAAAAATTTGTTTGGAATAGGTACTTTTAATAGGAAGAGACACTTGAATGAGTACCAAGACAAAAATGACATTTCCATGACTATCACAGAACCTTCTTCCTTTTGGTGAAAAGCAAGCACTCTTCAATGAGGAGAGCCATTTTTGCAACCTGGGAGATACAGGGTGCTATGATCTGAATATAAAGTTGTATTTCAATACTGCACCAATAAATCTTAAGTCAAAGAGGAACAGGAGAAGGGGAGGAGGGGACTTATTCATCGTTTGCTCCAAAGAGTTCTGTAAATGTCTTAACCACAAAGAGTGATCAGACTCCTTAACTACTCATAGCTCATAAAATTTGGCAACAATCAGAGGGGCTGAAGGGACAATTTACAGCAAATTTCTGCCAGTCAAAGCTCTTGAATTTATCTGAAGAGGTACTCCATCTCTTTATGGATAAATTCTTTACTAAGGAAAGCTTAATGTAATTTATACGCTATATGCACCAGAAAAAATCAGATTCTGCAGAGGAACCCCAGCAAAGCCTTACATTCATTCAAGACAGTGACGGATAATCACAAAAGAGATAATCACACAAGAGAAAAGCATCACAGCGTTTGATGACCGTATCTTGATGGAGGAGTATCTAGGAAAATGAGGACGTTGAGAAGGTAAAATCCTCATTCATGTCTTAAAGAGCGTTTGTCCTTTCCAAACAAGCTATAGTGTAGCTTCAGTGTCAAGTGAAGTTGTGCTGCTAAGGTAAAAGTGTCTCCAAACCAGAGTTTCTGCATAACACTGATGGGTACTCTAGACACGTGGACCATCTCATGGAGACAGAATAGAAATCTGTCAACTTTCTACTTATCAAAATTATTACAAATAATTTTGGGGGGTCATGGAAATACAGATACTTAGAAATAATGAATTTCAGTCCTTCCCTTTCCCACCCACAGATACAAGAAAAAGTTATTGAAATTAGAGTAGCTCTAGAACTTGATAATTTAATGAAATATAGCAACTCTCCACTCTTTCAACATGTTATTTCACTCATTATTTCAGGATAGTAATGCCAGAGTGAGAGCATTATCACTAAGAAGCTTCCAGCTCATACTTACCAGTAACACATCTGGATCTAAAAATTACATCTAAAACATAACTGGGAACAGAGCAACAGGACTTCTGTTACCAGCTCAGGTTGGTCTCCAGTGATTCTCCTCGCAGGTGTCATGATTCTTATGGTGCTTTACCTGCTTGTCTCCCTGGTACACTGTATTTATCATTGTTTATAGTCTCTGCATCTTAGTGATTTGTAGGTTGTTTTTTCTGTAGGATATTTTGACTTCTTTTATAACTTCTCTGACTTTTTCACTTTGTTTCATACAACAGTTTAACAGATGCAGCCCTGGAGCTGTAAAGTTTTACATGACCTTCAGGGCATCCTTTTTTTTTTTTTTTTTGCTCACCAAGGCAAGCAGCTCTGGTGCTGGAACTCTAGCATAGTGCACAGTGTTTCCCAAACTTGGAGAACCTCGGGGAGAGCTGAGAGAGCTGCCAAGAGCCCGTACCTTGCACAGCAGCAGCTGGTGAGACCTGGGTTGGGCCAGGAGCAGTGGCAGCCAAGATGTCCTCCTGCTATAAAAGAAGCCCCATGGAGCACCAATGACCAGGTCATGGCGCGTCAGCACGGGCGCCGTGCAGCAGTTTGTGCGGCAGTTTGTGCAGAAGGACATGCAGGAAGGGTGCTGAAGCTCCGCCAGCTTGACCAGGGAGCTGCGGTGGGAACACACTGGCACCCGGGTGTCTGCCCAGGGAGAGGAATTTCTGACAGAGGAGCAGGAGGAGGTGAGCAGGTTGAGGAGTATCAGGGAGAGCAAGAGAGAGAGAGTCTACCGGAATGGCACCCTGCCTTCCCTGAGACAGGCCCGACAGGCAGCCAGGGAGCATGACACGGAGGACTCCCTGTCCTCTCTCTGCCTGGCTTCCGGGACAATGAAGACACGTTCCTGCCCAGTGCGGCAGGCACGTCTCCTCTGTGACTCTCCCACCTCCCAGGTGTAATAGGGATGAGGCTCTGCATGCGGAATCAGAGAGCTTTGGGTGCATCTCAGGGAAAAAGGAGAGCTGATGACCTTTGGAAGAGGGGGCAGGCCTCTCAGAAGGACTACAGGGATGTCGTGAGGTTGTGCAGGGAGAAAATTAGAAGGACCAGAGCCCAGCTAGAACCTAAACTGGCCACTGCTGTAAAAGACAACAAAAATATTTCTATGAATACATTAGATACAAAAGGAGGATGAAGGAGAATCTCTCTCCTTTACTGGATGCAGGGGGAAATCTAGTGACAAAGGATGAGGAAAAGTCTGAAGTACTTAATGCCTTCTTTGCCTCAGTCTTTAATAGTAAGACCAGTTGTTCCCTGGGTACTCAGCCCTCTGAGATGGAAGACAGGGAGAGGGAGCAGAATGAAGCCCTCATAATCCAAGGGGAAATGATCAGTGACTTGCTACACCACGTAGACACACAAAAATCCATGGGGCCAGATGGGACCCACCCAAGGGAACTGAGGGAGCTGGCAGAGGCGCTCACCAAGCCACTGCCCATCATTTATCAGCAGACCTGGCTCACCAGGGCGGCCCCAGTGGACGGAAAGCAGAAAAAGCTAGCAAATGGTAGAATTGTAGTGGTTGGAAGGGCCCTCGAGAGATCATCGGGTCCACCCCCCCTGCCAAAGCAGGCTCCCTAGGACATATCACTGAGACAGGCGTCCAGGCGGGTCTTGAATATCTCCAGTGAAGGAGACTCCACCACCTCCCTGGGCAGCCTATTCCAGTGCTCTGTCACCCTCAAATGTGATGTCCAGCTACAGGAATGGATGGAAGAAGGATCTGGGGAACTAATCACAGGTTTTTCTCAGCCAAACTGCTCATGGATGGATTTTAGGCAATATTTTTTGAATATGTTTGATTTCTTGTTCTTAGGTAGACCTTAATTCTCTCAGTGCCAGGCCATGGACTTAATTTTTTTTTATTGGTCAGCACATGATGGTTGCAGTCCGCATCTCTCAGCCTTTGACCCCATTCAGTGTAATACTTGTTTCTCTCCTTTAAAAGGAAAATGTATATTTATAAATGTGAATCTCAAAAATACCCTAAACCCAGTATTTTACTGGTACCCTATTGCAATTACGAGGGAATTCCCTGTTCTGTCTGCTAGGGATAGAGTGAATTTAGCATTGAATACATGAGCAGTTTGCAGCCCTCTTCCTTTGCAATTCAGTAGTGAGACTTGTCTGTAATTTAAAGGATTCTGTTCGCAGGCATGGCCCAAGTCGTCACTGCAGTTTCCTGACTGTGAAGAACACAAATAAGTCCTTCTTGGTGAATTCAGCTGGTTAACACGTGGTACAATATTCAGCCCAGAAAGTAGTTAAAAAATTGAAAGATATTCCCTGCATCACTTTTTGACTTCCCATAGTTGAATAAGAGCAATATTACTGTTATATTTACAAAGTTGGAGCTGGAAGCATTTCTTGGGTCTGGAAGTATAGCCCAGGTAAATAACATATATCAGAGAGAGACCTGTTGTATCTTCCAGACTAGTTTCTATTGGAAGGTCATGCAGGCAGAGAGGGAAGCAGAATGAGCAGTCAGGATTGTAGGAGTAGCTTCACTGAACATTTCCTCACTGTTTCAATGCTTCAGTATATTGCACAATTTGGATTGGAGATGTTTTAATGCAGTAAGTAGTATTTATGTATTGCAGTCCTTCCTTTCCTCCTACCTGGGTTTTGTTTGGTTCAGCTCTACTGGAAAACATGAGTAGAAAACATAAAACTTTTGCTTTTAAAGATCTTCAGTAAATCTGTTTCTATACTATTATGCTGGACACTCCGATGTTCGCTTGACCAAGCTCACTCTGCCAATTCCTGAATTTAGCATGTGGAGATATGCCCTGCTAACCCCAGTGGATGCACCTCTTCAAGAGATTGCCAAAGACAGCTTTACACCATAACCTGTTCATTCTAGAATTTGGCAATGGCTCAGTCACTCATTTAAAACAGGATTCGATCCAGCATCCACAGATGTCAATTTAAAGAACTCCCATTGATTTCAGTAGTTAGTGGATCCATCTCTAACTTTTTGGAATTGCCTTTGCCCTGAGAGCAGCAGAAGTCCTTAAACAAAAAGGTGCCAAGTAGGACACCAGAGCGTCACCCTGGCTTTTCCCACACCAAGGAAAAATGTCCTGTTACCAGGAAGAATCAGAGTAACACAAGCATCAAAAAGAACATTTATTTTCTGCCTTTCTATTTTAAGCAACTGCAGCACTGCAAGTTCCTATTCTTGTGCCATATTGTGTCATCTCAATTTCCAATTGAATAAAGGGTTTCTGTGAATGCAAGCTACTCTCTTTGGAAGACTGACATCTAGAATATTTACATATTTTAATTCTGACTCACAAAGAAAATTGTACACAAATGATTCACGTATAATAATTCATATTTACTTAAAGAACTATTGCTGTTCTCAGACAAACTGAGAGAAAACAATATTTTGCTAAAACCCATATTAAACTATCTTGCATCCCTTTCCTGTTGTCACTAATTACTTGAGTATGCGTGCAGACAGCAGCTTTTTCCTTTTTTCCCTAATTGAAATTTTATTATAGGCAAACAGAAAGTGGGAAATTAAAAGTAATATATATGCATGTACAGAAGCACTGGAGATTAGCACCTTGCTCTAAAGCAGCAGCTCTTTCTTGCATGAATCATTCTGTAATATTGCAACTCAAGTTTAGGAATTCTCCATTGTGACAGCCGTTATGAAACACCATACCCTTCCAAAATAAAGCAGGGGACTGAGGTCACAAATGGAGAAAGGAAATTCTGGTTAACCTTAGCGGCACCTTTCTGCCATTCTTTGCTCATGCTTCTCACTACAAAAGAAGTCCTCTATTCAATTTTAGCTGTATCACTCATATGCAAGATTCCTTTTCACCCTAAATCCTTTTGAGGCTTCCAGAAGTCAGACCATCCCCAGAGCTGTTTGAAATTGTATGAAGATCAGGATGCCTCACTCTAAGAGTGGTGGTCCCCAGTCATGGCTGTCAAGTCGTGCACTATCCAGAAGTTTTTTATTTTCCTATGGCTTTGTGTAGCACTGACCACTGAGAAACAGTTAAGCTTGAAGATTTCTGTAGCGTATTAGTTGCTCAATGTTGTTGTCCACAAGGCAGTGATGATTACGGTTCTATAGGGATTAAAGAATAACAAAGAGCTATATTTTGGAGCATGTCCAAAGAAGAGCAATGAAGCTGGTGAAGGGTCTAGCACACAAGTCCTATGAGGAGCAGCTGAGGGAACTGGGGTTGTTTAGGTTGAGAGAAGACGTTATTGCTCTCTACAACTACCTGAAAGGAGGTTGTAGAGAGGTTGGGGTCGGTCTCTTCTCCCAAGTAACAGGTGACAGGACAAGAGCAAATGGCCTCAAGTTGCACCAGGGGAGGTTTAGATTGGATATCAGGAAAGGTTTCTTCACAGAGAGGGTTTTCAGGCCCTGGCACAGGCTGCCCAGGGCAGTGGTGGAGTCACCATCCCTGGAGGTATTTAAAAGACGGGTAGATGTGGCAATTAGGAACACGGTTTAGTAGTGGATTTGGCAGTACTCGGTTAACAGTTGAACTCAATGACCTTAAGGGTCTCTTCCAGCCTAAACAATTCTATGATTTATGATTTCTTTAGCTCACCTTTTAGATCTTGCATAGTGCAGTGCTTAGCCAGACTCATTTCTTACTTCCCAGTGGTTGCAAACTGACTTATATACTACTCCCAAAACACATAAAATGAGGCTTTATTGGGACAATGCCATATGAAAGACTGTGTGTCTGAAGCATTTAATTTCTAATCATTTAAATATACTCAGAACCATCCTCTGGTACTGTAACCAATACATACATAGTGACCTTTATCCATACTGCCAATGCTTTCAGACTCCGAACAAGCTATTAATACTTCAGCTGACTTTTGGGATTAATCCTTACACATGCTAACTCCCCAGACATTTTTGGAAACCGCTTGGGAAATTACGAGTTGACTGTGGCCAAAAACATGCTCAATTCTACCCTGGTGTGAAACCAAATGTAAGATCACATTGAATTGGACCCCTTAGTTCTCACTCTCGGCCTGATAGCAATACAACAGTAAAGTGGGGGAGTTTGTTCCCATGAGATCTTTCATCTTAGCTTTTTGATACAAGAGGTCCACTAATCCCAATATATTCCAGGTAAACCAATCCCCTTGAAGATTATCAAATATTTTGCCAGGTAAAGATAAACATTATCAGTGGTATCATTCTAATGTACCAGGAAATTAGTGCTTGCACAGAGCTTGGGCAATGAAATTATTTTTGACGTTAGAATGTTCTCTGTAAAACCTTTTCCACTGTATCATTTAGTGCTGAGTTATGACCAATTCAGAAGTGCTAATTCAGAACCTCTGTGATTGGCAGAGAATCACTATATATAGCACTAACCACTCATAAATTCATTCTGTTGAAGTAAATTCTAGTTTTCTGCTGAATAGTGAGCAAAAACCACATGCAAATGTAACAAAGACAGTTTGGGCATGCATGGACCTGAGTGTATAAAATTCATGCAGCTGGTCTACATGCTAAGCCTAGGTGTTGGATAGAGCCAGAGAAAGAAGGTTTTGTTTTTAATTGGAAAAAATTACTCCCAGGACATGCAGCTTGTTTTTGCAGCCATGAGAATAAGCACCACAATGACAGAAATACTATGCCTGCCGATACTTTATGGCGGTTAGAACAACAAACCGCCACCTTTTGTACGTGCTTGCCTCCTAGCAGTGGATTCCTAGTTTAATTTTAGTTTGCTTTATTGCTTGCTGGTTAGAGCAGCAGGCAATACTAAAATTGTTATTAAATGCAATCTGTCTCTTTAATAACAGTTTCAAAATTAAAATCATAAAATTGATTCATAAACCACAAAAATACATACAGTAGTTGAAGTAGCCTTTCTGGGGCATTGCTGAAATGTACCAATTCAATGGACTTTATAGAAATAGGTTGCAATTACTGTTGTTGATGGGAGCAGGGAGCTTGTAATAACCAAGACGCGTGTATAACATGTACAGTATAAATTTGAAAAAGGCTGCTAGCGCCAGCGGACACTGCTTCTTGTTCAGTGGGTTGAAAGGTGGTAGCTTGCTTTTATTAGCCACTAGCCATCAGAAATGGTCAGGAGAGTCCTGGAATCTGCACAGAGTAACAGCCCCTCTTCCACCAGCTTATGTCCAGGTGGCTAATGAGTGTACGTAAAAGTGAATTTACATAAAATTTGTATATTTTAATGAATAACAATATAAGCCAATGTAGAGATATCAAGAAGTATTCAAACAGTGACCTTGGTGTTGTGTTGTACGTGTCAAGGATGCCCAGAAGTACATCTGGGTTTGCTCATTTTTCTGGGTTTGCCTGCAGCATATGCAAGGAGAAAGTGTCCAGCAACCGTGGAACAAATCTTCAGGAAACACACTTTTCAGTCCTTCTTTTCTCTAGATTCGACCCAAGCTGTTTATCTTTAGCCCTGCTCATTGAGAACCTGTCATGTGGGACAAGCTTATTTTATAAACAACCCATCCTTTTTAATCTTGTTACGGAAACATGATACCCAGACTTCAGAAAAAGCCAGCAGCAGGCAAAATGCGTATAGTTCTCTGTTATCCATAGCAAAGTTTGGAATTCCTCAGTGCCTTCCAAAACATCCAGACTCCTCCAGCTATCGATTCAGCAGCTCTGTTAGTGGAAACAGCTGATAGAGAAACGTTGATGCCACTGTGTCCTTGTTGAAGTTAGAAGACTGACAAACATGAAAAAGGAGGCAATCTCCAGAAAAGCTTAGCTTTTCCCTGCATTCAAATGTGAGTTTTCAAGCAGTTAATTTGAAAACTCATATGTTTAACTGATACAAACCATCCTTTCTTTCTCATTTCCACCCTCATAGCTATGTATCAGCCAGCTGTTTAGGGATACATCTATATATTTTGGAGAGCTGGAAAAAAACTATTATTCCATTTTACAGAAAGGAAAACAGAATAAGCAAGGAGTTTGACCAAGGTCAAATAAATTACATCTATACAAATAAATTACATCTATACTAACATATTAAATGTGTCTTTGTACTCCAAAACTGTATTCAGACTCCCTCCTGGGAATGGTCCCTGGCCTAGTCTAGTTCCCGAACTGTCTGGAAACTCTTTGGGAGGGAGCTGCCATGGTCCAAAATCACATCAAGGAAGAGGCCAACAACTGAAGAGTTAAACTGTTTAGTTTTTCACAGCCTTTTTCAAAATTGGCTGAAGTGACTCAGAAACATAAAAATAAGTTTGTTTTACTGAATTTTGGAGCTAATGAACATACCTACATCATACACTGAACTTATGCTGACCCAGGCCAGTAGATTCATAGGAACTTCATAGTAAATTTTGCCAGCATGGATTGAGAACATCTCTGGCAGATACATCTTCTGGCAGATAGCTAGTGTTCAGACTTCAGCTAGTTTTTCAGGGTCAGGCTGCATCCTAAATCCTCCAACTAATCCTTGCCACTTTTGCAGACCTAATGTTATCTTAGATGGAGCCAGCATACGATGACCTGTGCCTATGACACAAGCCCATAAACCTTAGAATTATAGAATCCCTTGGTTGGAAAGGACCTTTAAGACCATCAAGTCCAACCATGCCTGACCACCACTAAACCATGTCCCCAAGCACCTCATCTACCCATCTGTTAAATACTTCCAAGGATGGTGACTCCACCACCTCCCTGGGCAACCTGTTCCAAAACAGTACCTTACAGACTTTCTGCCCAGATCGCTTGTAAAACGTGGTTGTAGCCACTGCCACTCAAGTGATTTTCCAGTTTTTAAGTATCTTCTTCACCGAACATCAAAGTTTTCATCACATTTTTCTCTCACTTCCATTTCCAGTTACTTCCTTTTTCAGGATATTTTCAAGAAAACATAGAAAACAAAAAAAAAACACACCTGTATCATTTGGCACATTGTATAAGTGCACAGAGAAAATATGTAGAGGAATTACCTTTTGAAATGGGCTATTCATGTATAATCACTGATTTAAAAAACAAACAAACAAAAAAACTAAGAAACAGATTTCTTGAAAACTGAAAGCTGCAGGCAGCTTTAAATAGAATGAGGATGAAGATACCTGTCTCTTGCAGAATAAAATTAAAATCAGGTCTTCTTTTTTTCTTTTTTTTTTTTTTTTTTTTTTTACCCCCTACAACAATATTTCTGGTCTTTGGACATCTGTATATATCATTGAAAGTTTTATTTTCACATTTTCCTCTGTTCTGCAAGCAAGCAATAAAACTGCTTAAATTTAAACAGTGCTAGGGACACGCAAATACTGAAGGTGGTGATGGCTGTTTTAAGGTTCATAAAGATTTGTAACCATTGTATTTCTTCTGCCACAGTGTGGGGTTTTTTTTCTGCTCTTTTTTTTTTTTTTTTTTTTTTTTTTTTTTGCCCTTGGAGAATGCAACTGTATTTCCTGAGACACTCTTATCTAGTTAAAAGAAAAAATAAAAAAGTCTCATTTTTGTTCTTATTCATCTTTGCTATTTCTTTTCTGTCTGGGTAGCTTGTATATTCCATGGGATCATTTCAATGTACACAGGGAGCCATTTGCAAGTCGTTTGCACCAATCCTGTTATTTAGCTATTTGTGCCTCCTTTCTTTTGTACATAGTGTTCTGTATTCACAGTCTCTCTCATTACAGTCATTACTTGCCATTAAGTTCTTTGCTTTGGTATCAGAAGATTGCAGTCTTCTCACTGCATTTGTAGTCTACATGAGAATTGCGAGTTTGTGTGTTGCTATTTACTCTATTTGTTTCTATAACAGTCTTTGAAAGGAGAACAGGACATCTCAAATGTTAACACCAGTCTTCTATGCTTTCATTTGAATTGTACAGTGTTTTAAGCATCTGATCATCCCTATCTTGCTTTAACAATCTGTCCTGGCCAAGAAAGAGAGAAAAGATATAAACAGGTGAGCTTGTGGGTAGTTTGGGAAGGGGAAGTAAAATACGTCTCTGTTATTTTTTTCTTTTTTTTAATTTTCAGAAAAAACTTTCTATCAAGCTACCTACCTACCTACATACCAACCTATCTTCTTTCTTAGAAGAATATTACTCCACTTATAAGGCTCAGATGCACCAGTACAGTTCTACTCCTCTCAACTACGAGAGGATGAGATCACCACTCCCTTGTTCTTAGTAAGATAACCATAGATTCAATAGGACATACGATAGCCAAAGATGAAAAGGAGAAAGAAAAGATAGTCTAGTTTGTTTCAGGTAAGTGTACTTGGCCAAAAACTTATTTTGTCTCTAGCAGGAAGTTATTTGCTGAGGGATGTGTTAGTGTTGTTAGCCTGGAGAAAAGGAGGTTGAGAGAAGACCTGATTGCTCTCTACAGCTACCTGAAAGGAGGCTGTAGCCAGGTGGGATCGGTCTCTTCTCCCAACTAACAGGTGATAGGATAAGAGGAAATGGAAGAGTTTTAGACTGGTTATTAGGAAATATTTCTTCACTGAAAGGGTTGTCAGGTACTAGAACAGGCTGCCCAGGGTGGTGGTGAAGTCACCATCCCTGGAGGTATTTAAAAGACAGGTAGATGAGGTGCTTGGGGACATGGTTTAGTGGTGGACTTGGCAGCGTTAGGTTAATGGTTAGACTCGATGATCTTAAGGCTCTCTTCCAATCTAAACAATTCTATGATTTATTATTCTATGATTGATATCACTGGATTTATAAAGTCTTAAGAAAAGTAAGTCTGCTTCTTAGCCAGTTTTGACATGTATAATTTCATCAACACAATCACAGAAATTTAAGTGAGCTGGATGTGAGACCCACCTGTTCTAACTGAGCACTGAAGAATACGTAGGTCAGGCATTAACCTCATCTGAGTGTTCCAAGTGACATATACAGCTTTCATTACATTAAATAAATAAAAAATAAATAAATTGAAAGCATTCCAGCCCTGATGATTTCAAAGGAAATTGGATGTAGTCATTGCAGTGCTGTCATCCTGAGTCTACCAGCAGCCAAGAGCTATGGCCCCAGTATCTGTGCTTCTCCTTGACCCTGTATTCTCCTTCATGTGCTAATTCTGTTTGGCACTTGCTCTCAGATGTCAACATTTATTACTGCTGGTCATTTTTATTTAGTGTAGTATCTGACTGAAGGATAAAATAAGTAGATAAGATGAGGAGAAGTCATGGGGATAACAGAGGGGAGGAAAGAGAATCAGAGAAGAAATGAAAACAGAGATGAATAACATCAGAGAACACAGTGATATCACTACTCTCAGCTTAGTCCATGAATTTCTATGATCCGCGTTCTTCAGGCAATCAAACTGAAGAATCATGAAGGTCTTTTTTAGCTTTGACCTGAGTTAAACATGATTTTCTCCAATTCATACTTAATAGGCAAATAAGGTACCAGGAAAGTTTGGAATCAGCAATAACAGCCAAGAGCTGAATAATAGCATAAATGCTGTATTTTACCCTCTTTCCACCCCCCTCCAAGCTTCTGTTGACACCAGAAGAAGAAGGGTAATTTGTAATCTTAACCACACAGCCAGGCTTACAGTTATGAATTAAAAATGTGATCCAGCCTTTTCCATAGAAAGACCTGTAGCTGCCCAGTTAAAAATCAGACTGGACCTTCGATCTGATCATCTTTTAGTATCTGTGATTAAATGAAAGCTGCCTATTCTCATTCACAGTTTTCTTAAAACTTTTTCAGTTTTACTTTTTTTTTTTTTTATTTTCCTCAGACACATTTCAAAACTTTCATTCTCAACTGCAAGGCAGTCTTGCTTACTAAGTGACAAAGGAAGTTAGTAGGAAGCAGTATTGAAATAAGAAGGCATGTGTGGAATATAAATGTCAGGTGAAATGTAAATTACAAGAAATTTTAGTGGAGGCTGTCGTGGTTTAACCCCAGCTGGCAACCAAGCACAACACAGCTGCTCACTCACTCCCCCCCCCCCAGTAGGATGGGGAAGCGAATTGGAAGAGTAAAAGTGAGAAAACTTGAGGGTTGAGATAAAGACAGTTTAACAGGGAAAGCAAAACCAGACGTGCAAGCAAAGCAAAAGAAAGCAAAACAAGGAATTCATTCACTCCTTCCCACAGGCAGGCAGGTGCTCAGCCATCTCCACGAAAGCAGGGCTCCATCACACGTAACAGTTACTTGGGATGACATGAACATCCCCCCTTTCCTTTTTCTTCCCCCAGCTTTTATTGTTGAGCCTGATGTCATATGGCATGGAATATCCCTTGGGTCAGTCGGGGTCAGCTGTCCCGGCTGTGTCCCCTCCCAACTCCTTATGCCCCTGCCTAGCTTCCTTGCTGGTGGAGTGGGTGAGGAGCAGAAAAGGCCTTGACTCTGTGTGAGCACCATTCAGCGGCAACTAAAACATCCCTGTATTACCAACGCTTTTTTTCAGCACAAAACATAGTCCCGCAGTAGCTACTGTGAAGAAAATTAACTCTATCCCAGCCAAAACCAGCACAAGACTCAAATATCTCTATTGTAATCTGTTAGTGTGAATGGAGAGATCTGCTGGAAGAAACGTTGTCTGGACTCTACCTATCTAGCCTGTCCAAGAGTTCTGTATTGCTATTAATTACAGCAGTTTTAAATTCCTTGGTTTTGTCCCATAGCCGGTATCACACTCCATGATGTTTTCTTCTGATGCATAAGCTGTCCTATCCCCATTTCTCTTAATGTCATCACACAGCAGTCTATCAAATAACCATCAAGAATTTTTTCTACTAAGACAGTACATTCTGAAACAAATGTCATCTTACAGTAATTGGGAGAGAAGAGGTTTTCTGAAAAAGATAAATAGAACTGTGAGTTAAATGGCCTGAAGAAAATACCTGATCCCAAAAATGAAACAGTCCAGGAAAGTCTCAGGGAAAATAAAAACTCGATCGGTAGGATCATATAATAGTAGCAGATATGCAGAATCATTGTCAACAACCTTTGCTAGTCTTGAAAATTTATAAGGTGGGCTAAAATTACCAACTTGGTGGAAGACAGGACTTCTTTGGTGTTGCAACATTTTTTTATCCCATAACTTCATTGCTTTCTGTGACCTGTCACGTGCAACTTAATCAGCAGAACAGAGAATCAGTCATTCTTTGGACACCCATTCAAAACCCCATTATATGTCCCAAATCTGATTATTGAGTTGAGGATAGCTTATGTTTCCAAATGCCCAGCTGAAAATATCTAACTCTCTAAGTAAATAGCCGTTGAGGGTTCCTCATTCAGAGAAGGAGCACGGTAAAATTTTGACTGTCATTAACTGAAATAATCTTTGAGTATCTGAGGCTATCCAGTGAGCCTTGGCAACACCAGGGTTAACTTGTGTGAAGAGAACATATTTTCAGTACAGAAGACGATATAGTTAGTGATAACAGAATGACCTTGAAGCAAAAAAATAATGCAGAATGAGCTACATGCCAGAAAATGGGTTATGACAGGTGCTTCATAAGAGAAACTTATGAGCAGGTGACTTTGTGCACAAAAGAATAAGCAGAATAAGCAGATATTATTTCTTGATTGGCTACGGGAAGATAACGTCTTCCATCCTTAGTCATGACGGTATGTTATCTTTAAGTATTCGTATACAAATAAGTGGGGTTACTCTCTGAGTAATTGGCTGTGAGTGGAAACATCAGAATCTAAGCTGATGCATAACTGCATATTCTCTGCCTCATTCACCTGTTTCCTTTTAAATCAAAGGCGGAAGAGAAGAAAGAGATATGTTAATGTCACTTATGCAATAAATAGGCTTTGCACTTGGTGCATTTTCACCATTTGTTTTAAAATGCCTACTTATGTTAGAAGAAAACCACACATATTACAAATTACTTCATTCCATTAGATTGCAATGGCCAGATGAGACAATTAATTGTTCACTTCTGCACTGCTCTTTTGATGGGATGGAAATAGAAAAAGGTGGGTTGTTGGTTTTTTTTTTGTTTTTTGTTTTTTTTTTTGTTTTTTGCTTTGCAAAGACATTGTGTTAAGTTTAAATATATTTTCTGAATTTTAATTTAAATTTAAAAGAAACACGCTGATTTAGTGTCATGTATCATAGTATACAGGACAAACTTGACAATAAGAAGAAAAAAATCACTAAAAAAATGGTACTTTTTTCAAGTATGTTTGAACAAATATAAGGAAGGAACCAGCCTTTAGCATTGCTTCTGACAATATATTTTATGATTAATTGAAAACATTTTCATTTCAAGGAAAAAAAATAAATGTAAGGGATCAAAATCCTAAAAATAAATACAAACCTACAATTTCTTGAAGCAAATATTTATGATTTACTTACTATTCCTTGTCAAAAAACTGAGAAAATGACACCAATTTATTTACTTTATTTATGGGAGCAATCTTCTAAACATGACTAGTTTTCCCAATAAAAGCAAGCTGTTCCAGCCTATTGCAGCTTCTGGACTGTGGAAATACCTAGTGACTGCAATCACTTTTGTAGCTTCTGGGCAAAGACAAGCATAGTTTGTTTTGTGTATGTCACATGATAGGTTCTCCCTTATTTCTGGCTTTGAATCATGTTGAGAAAGCAGCTTGATTATAATCAGTGTGGGAACTTCTTTGGGTCATTTGTTTCTCTTTCTAAACAAAGTTTCAGAAGTGAATAAGAATATCTCAAAGAGATATACTGAGTCATGTCCAATGGGATGCTCAAAATTTTTGAAATGCCTGCTCAGCCTTTTGCAAATGTATAGGTCACCGGTATTGTGGAACAGATTAGGGCTCAACATTAGGAATCAGTGTTCTGTTTTGAAACCACTATTCAGCTACATTTGCTTTCTCCCCATCCTCAGGAACTTTCCTGATTGCCAACCCTGCAAAGATAGTCTAGAGTGTCCTTGCAATGACATTGGCCAGGTCCCTCAGCGCTCTTGGGTGCATCTCATAAGGTCCCATGAACTTGAGTATATCCAGATTGTTGAAATGTTCCAGAACCTGAGGATAAGTCTTCCTTGCTCCAGACTTTTCCACTTGACTGAGGGACCTGGGATTCCTGAGGTAAGCCTTAGCAAAGAGAAGGCATTGAGTCCACTGGATTTTTCTATGTCCTTTGCCACCAGATCCCCTGTCCTATTCAGCAGTGGGCACATATTTTCCTTCCTTTTCCCTTTGTTGCTGAAAATACCTATGGAAGCCCTACTTCTTGTCCTTCAAATCCCTCACCAGATTAAACTCCCAGTCAGATTTGGTTTTCCTAACCCCATCCATGCACTCTTGAGCAGCGTATTTGTCCTGAATGACATGCCCCTGCTTCTACCTATTGAGTACTTCTTATATTTGGGTTGAATCAGGACCTTCTTGTTCATCCGTGAAGGCCTTCTATCACTTTGCGTGACTTCCTGCTCATTGGGATTTAACCTTCTTGAGCTCGGAAGGAGGTGTTTGTTGAAAATCAACCAGCTATTCTGGACCCGTCTTCCCTCTGGGACCATATCCCATAGGATACTTCCAGGCAGACACTTGAACAAGTCTGCTGTTTTGAAGTCTATGCACTTCAGGTACCTCCTGGCTTGGAAGAAAAAATGCTTAGGTTTAATTTATATGATCAAATAGGATTAGATGGGCATCCTCGACCAAGGACTCTTTGTCTCTTAAGCAATGGCTTATAATAAGAGTATTGAAATATATCTAAGAGCTATGTAGGTATTTACCCAGCCATTCTTGTTTGAAGACTTTTGCAAACTCTTTGGAAAAAAGCAACTTTCCTAAACGTCATGGTGTAGTGGGTTGACCCTGGCTGGAGGCCAGGTACCCACCAAAGCCTCTCTATCCCTCCCCTCCTTAATGGGACAGGGGAGAGAAAATATAATGAAAAGCTCATGGGTCAGGATAAGGACAGGGAGGTCACTCAGCAGTTACCATCATGGGCAAAACAGAGTCCACTTGGGGAAATTAATTTAATGTATGGCTGATCAGATCACAGTAAGCTAATGAGAAATAAAACTAAACCTTAAAACCC
>KL281703.1:7425-23558 GCA_000699545.1 Podiceps cristatus
GTTAAAATGACCTAAAACTTTATACTGAATTTCTCATACTGAATGTTTTCATGTCAGTTTTCAGCATTGCTTGCAAAGAAGAAGAAAAAGATCCCATTTTATTTGTTGCTTATCAGGTAGGTATGGAAGCATAAAGAAAAAGCTAGTTCTCATTTTATTATATTTTATTTAATAGTTAACTCTGTTATCCTTGTTTTTTATATAAAATGACCTAAAACTTTATACTGAATTTCTCATACTGAATGTTTTCATGTCAGTTTTCAGCATTGCTTGCAAAGAAGAAGAAAAAGATCCCATTTTATTTGTTGCTTATCAGGTAGGTATGGAAGCATAAAGAAAAAGCTAGTTCTCATTTTATTATATTTTATTTAATAGTTAACTCTGTTATCCTTGTTTTTTATACATTAACATTTCAGAAAATAACTTCACAAGGTTTACAATTACTCTAATTTCCTTATATTTCAGAGTTTGCCATCATAAGTCAGATGCTTGCCTTTCAGTTTTGCAGGGGAAAGGGGATTTTTTTCTGAGTAAAACCTGCAAGACAAGGGCTAACATGTTCATCTACGTAGCTAACTGTTTAAGAGTTTGTGGGTTTTTTTTTTTTTTCTTAGACACATACTTGAATGAAAGGCACAGTGCTAAAAATGGCTAATTTATATTAATGATCTGTCAATATTAGGATGCAGCAAAAGGGGAGAAAAAGCAGTAAGAAAGGTTAAAAGAAAAGAAAAACAAAGCAGCAATAAAGTTTAAAAAAATCAAACAAGAAAGAAGAAATCACTGCATCTCAATTGATGATTTAACTGAAATGAAACAAGGAAAATGCTCAGACATGTTTCTTGCATCAGCAGGTTTCAGATGGAATATAATCACACTTGTAAAAGCAAGTAGGATTGCACTCTGCCAAAGTCCCTGAAGTTGTGCCTTGTGATTCATGCTCTCACGGCAAGTTGTCCTAAGCTATGATCCCTTTCATGCGGTATTTTACACGGTTCAGCTTTACCTGTTTTGGCAAATACCTGCAGCTATGTCTACAGCAGTGCCCTTAGCGGTGGCGGGGCCCGGGCACCGCTGCTCAGCTGTCTGTACTGCTGTATTCGTGTCGCAGGCCTAACGCTAGCAATCTGGCACGCTTTTGGGCACGGCCAGCTGGCACCCTCCCAGACGGGTCATGGGCAACCTAGGGGGTTAGTGCAGGTCAGAGATCATTTCTAAAGGGCTGCATGCAGTTGTCTTATTTCAGAGGCTGGGGCAGTTTAATCCTATGGTCACAGCCAGACTCTGCCGGTTGGCATGAGTGACAGAGAAGAGGGTCTTTTCTATTTTGTTTACTATTATAGATAAATAGAATATATTTTCTCTGTATGTAGCACTAGTGTTTCTGAAAAGGACTGGAGTAGTAAAGTCATTTGGTTTGCTTGTAATATTTCCAGAAATGAAATCTTGAAACTCACCCTGAGTTTTCTCTGTGCTTAGATAAAACTGTCTCACAGAGTACCATGAACGTGACATATAATTCATGCAGATTATATGTTTTTGTAAGAACCAAGTTAACTGGGGCTGTATTCCTAGTATCAATGGGAACTACGTTTTTTTCTTTCAATGAAAATCAAAAAGGGCTAAAGCCCCAAGTACATGAAGTGGAGAATTTCATCATTTCCATATTAGCAATTCATTATTCCAAACAATGTCCAAATCAAGAACTATTCACTAGAGATCTATGAATAATTTTAAACAGTAAATAATTTGAAGCTTTTTGCAATTTGAGAAAGCACAGGTCATGTTAAAAAGAAGTTAATTAGCTAGGCGCCTAAGTATAGTTTACCATAGAAGGCAGACTTCTAACCTAACAATATTTTAAAGAAATTTAGAACAAGGGAGATACAACATCTTCAATAGAGCAGTTTTACTTAAGAGTCTGAAATTTATTCTTAAATATCTCCTAGTTTGTATGAGAAAACAGCATAAACTGCCTCCAACTGCTGTAGATCAACTCTTATAGGAGAGTCCTTATTCTATTAATTAAGAGCACCTTAGTCCTTATTCTATGAATTAAGAGCACCGTTCACAACTCAGTGTTAACCCAGGATAAGGGCTTCTTAGAGCTATAGAAAAGATTATGATATCATGAACATCCAGTGAAAATTAGTTTCTTTCTCCACATTTTACCTTACAATTGCACCACCTTTTTCTTCATTTTCAGATATATTAGTAAGCTTCCACACAATTTTTCCTCATTGTATTTCCTGTTTTATTATTGTCCCTACATGTTTTTTGTTTGTGTGTATGTTGTTATATATATACTCTATAACATAGTACAAATAAAAAAAAAAAAAAAGGTCTATTGCGGAAAAATATAGAACATAATTTTGCACTGTAATGTTGTATTTAAGGTGTTGTCATAAAACTTTGTAAGTTACTCATAAATTCAGCTCCTATTTTTAAACAAGATGTATAAACAATGTTTGTCATGAACAGATTTTACTCAAAAAAAGATAATACAGTTTTGCTGAGATAACACATTATTCAAAGACCTGTTACAGTTTTACATAAAACAAAAATCTTTTTGGCTTGGAAGATAATAAGGAAGGTGTTTTTATTTGAAATCCAGCTATTTTGTTACAACAAAAAAAAGTGTGATCCACTGAGAATTTTCTATCCAAATAAGTGACTTCAGTTATCTGTGGCAAGAAGGTGACATTCAAAGTTGATATGTGGCAAACCCATATCTGTCAGTCTTTATTTGAATGTCAATAATACATATTATTCCACTGAGAGGAGACCTTGCCTGAGGAAGAAAAATTCTAAGCCTGTCAGAAGACAATTTCTTTTACAGCGAATGGAAAATCATTTACACATGTTTAAGATTTGCCATCTATCTGTCTGTGGTATTTCAGATATAACATCTGGCTTTAGTGGAACTTTTTTTTTTTTTTTTTCTTTTTTTAATGGAGTACAGAAATGGTAAGAAACAAAACACACAATAGGAAAGGAGAATACAGAGGTAAGGAATCGTAACTGCAGTAGTTCATCGTAACTGTAGTAGTTCATACCAGCTCATATGCAATTGAAACTGTTTTAAAAACCTCCATACACGGAAGGGAAAGAACCCACAAGAAATCTTTTAAGTATGCTGAACTTAAGGCAAATGCCCAGTTAACACAATCCTAAATGTTAAGTAATTTGCATGTAGAGTTTGTGATTTTGTACTTTTTATCTAAAAGACTAAAAAAATTCCCTTCCTAAACACAGATGTTTCTGAAACAATTTATGTTCATGGCATTGCTGAATTGTTGAGGTAATCATAGCATCTCCCTGCCATCTTTTGCAAAGCAAAACTAATTCTGACACTTGATGAGGTAGACAGACCTAAGAAAGACCGAAGTCAGAGCTGAGGTATTCAGAGTCCCACCGGCCTGGGGAGTATCTCCAGAGGTTTTTGAGTATCTCCAGACAAGGAGAACAAATCAGTTGCTTCTTCATTTCTTCTTTATATTTCTTATATTTAACAATATAAATATTTGGTTTTGCAGCTGTAGTACAGCAAGCATGTTTCTGAGACCATAGGTCTCATTAGGCTCCCCAGTTTTCATATCAGTAAAGGATTTTATGGGTCAAAAGGCAGAGATCGAGCAAGACTTCCACCTTTTTCATAGAAATAGAATAATTTTAAATACACTTCATACTTTTAAGCTAATACCTGTGGAGAAAACAACCATGAGTGCCATACTTGCCAAGACTGGAAGGATTCTGAAGGCAAATTTTATGATGCTCCAATTATTATTATCATTATTATTATAAGAAGCAGACATTTGACTTGTCCTTTTCAGTTCCCAACTTTTCTATTTGGTCATATGTTTAAATGTACAGTCATGCTAACTACATGGTTTAGAATGTACCTTTACCCATTTTAAAATGCTGGATAAAAAAGATATTTTTTTTTTTTATGTACTTTTGTACTGCCCTCTCACAGTTATAACAAATTTGTTCTGTGAAGTTGTTGCATGACTAAAGCCAGTCAAGACTTTGTGAAACAAAAGACTTGAAATGCATCTGAAATGTGGGATTTAGAAGAACCAATCCAAAGTCAGTCTTTTTTTATTTATTGCTTTTTTTTTTTTTTTTTTCCCACAAGTTGGAAAACCTTCTTCTATTCTGCCCTCTCTTTTTGGAAGGAAACAATCTTCCATAACCAAAATTTGTCTTCATCACTTATTCCTGATTCCACAGGGAACTTTGATAGCAAAGACACTATAAAAAGTCTGAACTGAGCAGCAGTGGATTGTAGCTGCAGTACTAGGAACTTTATAAAATATATAATCACAGCAGGCTAAGACGGGAAGTAAAGTACCTTCAACTGAGACTGTAACAGTGTGTGAATATATTTTTCCAAATAAGACAGAAGACAACAGGATATTAGTATTTATAAAATGAATCTTGTGAAAAGCCCCACAGATAGATGGCAACAGGTGATGGGAACATACTGCTCCATTGGATGGATTTCCCTTCAATGTATTGCTTGCACTACTTGTTTAAAAACAGGCGTCTTCCTTTAAGATCTTAAAGTAGCTTGTGATATTTGAGAGGGTTACAGTTCAACAAAATGAATACAGAAGGGGACATTATGCACCATAAGCTGGTACAGAAATGAATTGGTTTAAAATAGGGCATGTGGAAAACTTTTGGCTTATATATGGTTTGAATACATTCATTAATTTGCATTTGCCTTAGGAGACTATACGCATGACTGCAGAATATATCTATTGTAACCTTTTGACCAGTAAATTTAGTTTGCAAGGGTTGTATAATTATGTTTTGCTTAAAGAGATGCAATGAAAAACAACAGTTTTATATTCATATAGATAACTTGTTTCTGGAGGGAAAAAAAAAAAAATCCCTGTTACTGGTATGACAGTCTTAATACCATGTCTTTCTATTGGTTTTCCCTCATCATTTCTGAAGTGGATGTGACTTGGGAGGGTTACCTGACTGCTATTTTGTACCCAAATTCTGACCTCAGAAATTCTGTTCTCTCTCCATACAAGAACATGCCTTATTTGGAAGTTGTAAGAATCTCATATCTGAAGTGCTGAACTTTTCAATAGCTTGGGATCTCATTAGAAAGTTCTCTCACAAAATCAATACATTTTTCTTTTTCTGAAGCCATCCAAGTAATGAAAGGTAATAAACAATTTTAGTTGCAAGTTAGCTATCTTCCAGGTTTCAGACTTGCTTTTCAGAGATGGTGTGGATTAGTATTAAGTAGAATATAGGAATCTTCCTTCCAAAGACTT
The DNA here is from genome assembly GCA_000699545.1 of Podiceps cristatus. Lineage (NCBI taxonomy): Eukaryota > Metazoa > Chordata > Aves > Podicipediformes > Podicipedidae > Podiceps > Podiceps cristatus. Next base: position 12,723 of record KL281703.1, read on the forward strand.
CTAACCAAAACTTGGCTAGATAAGGGACTTTACAACAGTTGTTCTTGATATCAGTAAAGATCTGAGTTAATTCTCAGGCATCCTTCCCCAATGATTCTCAGCACACAGTTTTGCCTTGTTTTAGTAACACCGTTTTTCCATACATTGGACATTGCTCACTCAGTTCTAGTTAGATGGTATTTGAGGACTTTATGAGATATATATCACAGTTTTATTAACTACAGAAAAGCATTTTAATATGGAAATTGTTAAGGAGCTCATAAGCTCCAACAGGGCAAAGTGATTCTGTGTATGTAAAATAGATACTGTGTTTCAAAAATGTTAAAACCTTGAATGAAAACCATATTGATTGTTTTAGGTATGCAAAAGTTTATGCTGACAGGTTTATGATGCAATATGCAATATGCACACATATAACAAATGCATTTGTGTCTACACTGTGTTGAAAAAGTAAGAGTTGCAGTAATTAATTATCTGTTTCAGTTCAATTTGCTTTCTATTGAGAACATCTCATGCTGTTTTATAGTACTTAATAAAATCTAATCCATTAGACAATGTGATAGAATCTTATAATATATACTGACTGCAGGCCCCCTTTGGTTCTAAAACCAATTTATATGTAGATGATACTCATTTTAAATCTCCTCCAAAATAATTTAGTTTACAGTTTAAAATAGTACAAACTGAGTACTTCTTGAAAGCCAACATCAAGTTCACAAACTCTTTTCATTGTGCTGTTCATGTAAAAAAAAAAAAAAAACAAAAAACTAATGAATCGCAAATAAGGGATTCATTTTTTCAAGGTACAATCTAACCCCCCACAATGTTCATTAATTTAATAAACGAACAACAAATGAGAAAACTATAGTGTAATTTTGGGACTTGTTCTGAAAGTTCATTGCTAGTATATGTGGAAATACAAATTTATAAATAGACCGACTTGGAAGTTTTCTGCAAAAAAATGAAAAAACAGAAAAAAACCCTTTGTTTTCCTCACCAAGGATGGATCTGTCTAAACAAGAATTGATTATAAAAAAGATTTTTGCTTAAAAATAAATTTGATGTCATTACAACATCGTTTCATTGCCCCTTTTACCTCACTGATTGGTGTTTGTGCTTTCCGATTTTTTTTTTTATTTGCAAGTGTAAATATAGTAAAATAAGAAAATGAAAATTAATAAAAGGAAATAAAAAGAAAATATTTTTATATATAGTATCTATATTAGTAGGAAAGGCAGCTGAGAAGGAAGCTAGAGCTTTATATATCATCCAGACTCAGAGGGAAAACAAAACAAAACAAAACTGAATCTTAATAATTTCAGGACAGAAAAACTACTTCCCACACAACTGTATGAGAAAAATCACACACCATTAATTTGATTAATAAGAACTTTACTTATGACAAACAGAAAACATTAAAAAGAATAAATATTATATCTCAAGTTAAATTTTATTATTCTCTTTACAAGTGACTAACTTGCTGCTGTCTTAACTTCTAAAAATAAACAGTGTTCTATGGATCTTATATGAACAATCACTGTATATCACAATTTTTTAGTCCATTAAAATGTTCTATAGCTGCCTACATTTTCAGAAGGGGTCTTTGCATGTAGCCCCAAAAAGTCCTCTTTTATGACCAGTCTAAAACAGGAAAGAAAGAGGATTTTGGTCCTGCAAACTGAGAGATGAAACTTAGCAGCTATTCCCCTATGTTTGTAAATAATGAGAAGACAGCAGAAGAAAGAAAATAATTTTGACTTCTATTTCCTATTTTACACACAAAATGCTTCTAGAAATTAAAAGTTGGGATAAATTAGTCAACACAATTGAAACTGGAAATTTATTTCATGTAATTATTATTTATTTATGTCTAAATTATAATTATCATGCAGCTGTACTAAAATATTTCTGAACCCAAGACTAATATTCTCAGAGGAAAATATGTTGTTTAGGATGCATCCAACATTATACTTTACCCTTGGAGGCATTACCTTATAAATAAATAGAATCACAGAATCACAGAATGGTAGGGATTGGAAGGGACCTCTGGAGATCATCTGAGACCTCTGGAGATCATCTAGTTCACCTCCCCTGCTCTAGCAAGATCCCCTAAAGCAGGTTGCACAGGAATGCGTCCAGGCGGCTTTTGAGTATCTCCAGAGAAGGAGACCCCACAGCCTCTCTGGGCAGCCTGTGCCAGGGCTCTGTCACCTTCACAGGAAAGAGGTTTTTCCTCATGTTTATATGGAACTTCGTGTGTTCCAACTTCTGCCCATTGCCCCTTGTCCCTTGACAGCCACCCTTGAGATATTTATAAGCAAGGATGAGATCCCATCTCAGTCTTCTCCAGGCTAAATAGCCCCAGGTCTCTCATCCTGTCCTCATAAGAGAGAAGCTTCCGTCCCCTCATTATCTTAGTAGCCCTCCGCTGGGCTGTCTCCAGTAGCTCCCTGTCTCTCTTGAACTGGGGAGCCCAGAACTGGACACAGCACTCCAGATTGGGCCTCACCAGAGCAGTGTAGAGGAGGAAGATAACCTCCTTTGACCTGCTGGTCACACTTTTCTTGATGCCCTCCAGGATTCCATTGGCCTTTTTGGCCACAAGACAACACTGCCGGCTCATGGGCAGCTTGCTGTCCACCAGCACTCCCAGGTCCTTTTCCTTGGAGCTGCTTTCCAGCAGGCCAAGCCCAGACCTGTACTGGTGCCTGGGGTTGTTCCTCTGCAGGTGCAGGACTCTACACTTGCCCTTCTTAAACTTATCTGGTTCCTTTCCACCCAGCTCTCCAGCCTGTCCAGGTCACGCTGAATGGCAGCACAGCCTCCTTCAGGGGAATCAGCCATTCCTCCCAGTTTTGTGTCATCAGCAAAGTTGCTGATGGAGCACTCTGTCCCTCTGTCCAGGTCATGGATGGATATATTGAATAAGATTGGACCCAGAGCTGACCCCTGGGGAACATCACTAGCTACAGGCTTCCAACTAGACTTTGCATCATTGATCACCACCGTCTGAGCTCTGTGGTTCAGCCAGCTTTCAGTCCACCTCTCTGTCCACTCGTCTACCCGACACGTCCTAATCTTACTTATGAGGATGTTGTGGGAGATGGTGTCAAAAGCCTTACTGAAGTCAAGGTAGAAAACATCCACTGCTCTCCCCTCATCCACCCAGCCAGACATGCCATCATAGAAGGCTATCATGTTGGTTAAGCATGATTTCGCCTTGGTGAATCCATGTTGACTATTCCAAATAACCTTCTTTTCCTCCACGTGCTTGGAGATGGCATCCAGAATAAGCTGTTCCATCACCTTTCCAGGGATGGAGGTGAGGCTGACTGGCCTGTAGTTCCCCAGATCTTCCTTCATGCCTTTTTTGAAGACTGGAGTGACACTGGCTTTATTCTAGTCCTCAGGCACCTCTTGTGATCTCCATGACTTTTCAAAAACAATGGACAGTGGATCAGCAATAACAGCTGCCAGCTCTCTCAGAACTTATGGGTGCATTCCATCAGGGCCCATGGATTTGTGGGTGTCCATCTTGGCTAAAGGATCTTCAAACTGATCCACCTCAACCAAGGGAAAGTCTTCCTTTTCCAGACTTTCTCTCTTGACTCCAGGGTCTGGGATACCTGAGGTCCAGCCTTAGCAGTAAACACTGAAGCAAAGAAGGCATTTGGTAGCTCCGCCTTCTCTGTATCTTCTGTCACCAGGGTGCCCCACTCATTCAGCAGTGGGCCCACGTTTTCCCTAGTCTTCCTTTTGCTGCAGATGTATTTGAAGAAGCCCTTCTTCTTGTCCTTGATGTCCCTTGCCAGGTTAAATTCCAGGTATACCTTAGCCTTCCTCATCACATCCCTGCATACCCTGACACTGTTCCTGTATTCCTCTCAAGTGGCCTGTCCCTGCTTCCACAGAGAGAAGACAAAGAGAAAATCCTTCTGGTAGGGAGAGAAAAGAAGAGTCTGGCCTCCCGGCTCCTTTGCTTGATTTTCTACTCGTTGGAATGCACTGACCTTGAGTTTGGAGGAAATGGTTCTTGAATATTAGCTTGCTCTCTTGGGCCCCCCTACCTTCTAGAGCTCTGACCCATGGGATTCCTCCAGCTAGGTCCTTGAATATATAGGAAGCAAGCTGGCAACATTTTAACAAATACATTCAAAACTAAAGATTCCTATACAGTAGCCCATATGTTAGAAGACGTCATGGTATTAGCTCATTTCCTTCTGAAGGATTAATCTCATGTTTCGTTATTTCAGAATTTGACAACTGAGCTTATTTTAGTTATCTGCTCCTTTGTAGCAGAGAGGGAGAGAGAGCAGCCCGCCTTTAGCATAAGAACTTTTCTGTAAAGATGGAGTTCTGGGATAAAAATACAGCAAGACTGCCTGCTAAAAGAAAAACAAAAACAAACAAACAAACAAACAAACAAAACAAAACAAAACAAAAAAAAAAACAACAACAACAACAAAAAAAAAACCACCTTCACTTGACCGGAAAGCACACACTTTGCTAGCACTTCATAATGGTGATATAATGACAGAGGACAAACAGTACCTGTGAGAGAAGAGTTAGGTGTGCTTCTAGATGCTGATGGTATGATCTTTTTCTCTCTCTTCATCTCCCCAGACTCATATAGAAATTCCTAAAACTTTTTTATTATCTTTATTATTTGTATTTCTTCATTGGACTTTTTGATAAAACAGTTACCCCAAAAGTCACTTTAAAGCATATGCCTGTGAAGTGAAAGAGGGCCCAAAAAGATTTATCCATGCTTATTTATGAATAGACACAGCCAGATTAATTGCATTGCTATTTAATGGAATAGATATTCAATTATTTTTACAATGGCCTTTCAATTCAGTAAACTCTTCTCAGACAATTTAAGTGTCAGAAGAATGGGACTGAAACCAGACATTTTTAACTACAAATCAAAGTCCATAGATCTCTTTTTCTCCACTCCTATTAAAAAAAAATACAATACTGAATTTTCAGCTTTGTGAAATAGTTATAAAGTAGGTTATCCAGAAGTTTGTTTTATGAATTGCATTGTAATTCAAGTGCTTCGCTCCATAGAGGAATAGTTACAGTAGTATCTAGTAGCACAGTAGTTTCTAGTGGAAACTAGAGATTACAGCACATTGCCTTCTTCATGTCAGTAAATTATTTAAAGCCCATAGAAATTCCTACATATATTCCTAGTATCACTTTTAAATAACAAAATTGAATGAAATAATGAAAGCAGAAATATGTTATGAACTCCTAAACATATTGTGGAAAAAAAAAAGATCCCTGTATAAAATACTTTCCTTATAAAATACTTTCCCCTCATTTTTTTTTAAAAAAAAAAAACAAAAACAAAAACAACAAACAACAACAACAACAAAAAAATCAACATGGCCTATTCTATGCTTGTTATGTTAAAGTTTCCAGGATTTTTTAATATTTACAGTTTCTCCCAAGATTATGAAAATAATGCAAAGAACATGGACATTTTCAGTTCATGAAACTGATTCAGCTTCATGCCAGTAACAGGTGGCAGTAAAGATATGAGGCCAGATTGTTAGCTTCTATAAGTATTAGAATAGCTCAGCTGATGACAGTGAATATGTGATCCAATTTCCACAGCTAAGATTTTAGGTCTCAGAAGCTGTTCAGAAAATAACTCTGACATTGAGCTAACTTTGTCTTCTTGTCTGCTTCCTTTGTTGAAACAAAGCCACCTATTTGGTCTAATTCTACTGCGACATCTCCAATAACTTCTGTTGTGAGCTCAAATTATTTCAGTTCTATTGATTATAGTAGAACTACTTGCATGAATAAAAGAACGTTCTTGCAATACTTCCAAGACATAAGAATGTTTATTACTACCAAAATAGGACAGAAGCTCAGTCTTTACGTATAGCTGTCTAAAATTTATTTTGAGCAGTGATTCAGCTTCCATATGTATGCACATACACATAGAAGTTTAATATAATATATGGGGTTTTAGCTGTAATGAATGATTTGGAGGTGCCATGGCTTCATCACTGTAACTATGCATTTTGTTACACATTGTAAAACTATTAGATCTTGATCTAAGCCAGAACACTGTCTCAAATATTGGTTGAAGATTGATTTTGAAAGAAGAGCAAGAACATGGCGCTGAATAATGAGTCCACTGACTACTCTCCCATTTTCTGACTATTTCTGGCTCTTGGGGTTGTCTAAGCTGTCAGTTTGCCTATTTGATAATCTCCAGTGGATTTCTCTTACTCTTGTAGGCTTCACTCGCACAGTCACCACTTTAAAAATAAAATAAAAAAATTTCTTTAGCTCCACAATTCTACAATCCTTGTGTGTGTGACCATCTTCTTTTGTTTCTTTTTAACCTGACTGCTGGCAAATATTGCTGATATTGAGTAGTGCTTATACTGCAAGACAGTGAACAGTTACTGCAATTCACCTTACGTCACTCATGATTTTGTAAACTAGTGTCATATTCACCCTCTCACCCACAAATTACCTCTTTGCCATTAAGTCATATTTTGATATAAAACTGATTATTCTCCCTTCAGTCAATCCTTTTTTTGTGCATCAGTTAAAATGATTCTTCAGAGGATCCACATAAATGACATCTACTTCACACACTACATGAGAAATATTACTATCGCCTGAATAAATTTGATCTTCATTTTTACTTTCAAATCTTATTCCATTTCCAGTTTCTTGTAACTGCAGTGGAGAAGTTACCATTTACACCACTGATGATTTACTTCAAACAGTAATGTGAATTTCAGTTCTGTTTATGGATTAAGCATTCCATTAACTATGAAGAGAAAAACTGAAAAGAAACAAAATTTTTTCTCCAATTTAGAGAAAAAATAATAAACTTGTTTCATTTATGACAGAATATAGGACAAATAATCATTCAAAAAGGAAAACCCACAGACACTGAACACTGTTATAACTTTTGCTGACAGATGATATAAAAATGGTGCTTTGAAAATACTGTATACCTTTTTTAATAAGTAACAAAAAGATATGAAACTGTTACATTTTAGAAACTGAATAAATATTTGTGTACCGTAGGTATTGCTTGAATATTCTCAGGAATATAGCATAGTTCCCATGGAACTATTAATTACTCAGTTTTGGGATCTGGTGCACCTCAACATACTTCTGAAACTCTCTTCCCCATTTTGAATAAACGTTCTCACAATTGGTAATTTATTTTTTTTTTTTTAAAATAACCTTCATCCTTACATCCTTACTGCCCTATTTCCAGCTTTGGCTAATATTTGCCTTATTTTCCCGTGTTTTTATAGGTGTTTTTAATATGGCAGTTTGATGTTTTGGGTTTTTTTTTGTGGATCCAAAAATTTTCAGGTCATACCACAGTTAAGATTTAGCTTGAACTCAATAAAAATCAGGCATCCCATACGCGTCATTCTATAGTCTTTTCCTATGGTCAGAGGACAAAGGCACTTATGAAGACAATATATTTTGATTCTTCTAGGCAAATATTTAAGGGTAGATTGTGTCTGTTCAATAAAGATAAGAAGATTCTATCTTTGAGTAGATTAAAGGCCTAAAGTAAAGGGTAGATGAATTCTAGTTCATATGCTTTGTTCAATCTAAACAATGAACATATTGTTTCTAGCAAATGATGCCCTTGTTACATGATGACTGTATAGATATCACTATAAATGCAAAATTCAAGATACAAAAGAAGTTAAATTGTCTGACACAAGATACTGCACCCTGCTTCTCTTATAGGCAATTCCACAGAGCTGTCATAGAATGGACAGAGATGAACACTAAAATATTGCCAGTGAGCAGTTTTTCTTTACTGACACAATACAAAATTCTTTACAGTACCACAGCTATGGCATAATAAAGTCATAACATTCAGTACATTTATAACTGTACATTCTTATGGAAGATATGTTTAACAGTCCCTCGTATGAAGGGAAAAAAAAAAAAAAAAGGCAAAAACAAGGAATCACTCACATCACCTGCCCTAGTTTCTCTCAAAACTCTGAGGTCAAGTTAGGTGGGAAAGGTGAGGTTGTATTATCCCAGTGCACCACTTATCTGCTTTCATGTGCAATACTTGAGATGTCCAGGTTTAAAATCTCTTCAATAATTTTTCAAGACATTGCAGCTCAAATAGATCTATAATCTACTTTGCCAGAAGACATTTTGTACTATATATTTGTTGTGAGTAGAGTTTCACCCTAGCTAAACTCTAAAATGGGAAGGAAACAGGGAGCCTAAAGAACTGAGACATTACTTCACTGAGTATCATAATGCCTGAGCCAAAGGTATGCATCAAAACCCAGAGTCCTGAGGTAGATAAAATGCAATGGCTGAGGAAGAGCAAATGTAGGTGTGCAAAGCTGGGTAGCTGAAGCAGTCCAGAGCTGCACAACAATGATCTCCTCTGTTCTTGAAAAGATAAATAAGTATCCTTTGCAATCTTGATCACTCTCTTGATTGCAGGTGAAAACCCCCAATCATTAAGCAAGAGTCTAGCAACTATTATGCAACGCAGCATGGCTTGACTAAGAGCAAGTCCTGCCCCACTGACTTAGCGGCCTTCTACAAGGGAGGGATTACATTAGTGGATAAGGGAAAACTCATGGATGTCATCTATCTGAACTTCTCTAAGGCCTTTGACACAGTCCCACAATCAGAGAGATGTGGATTTGATGGGTGGACTGTTTGGTGGATAAAGAATTGGTTGGGTGGTCACACCCAGACAGTAATAGTTAATGGCTCAATGTTCAGATGGAGATTAGTGACAAGTGGTGGCCCTCAGGGGTCTGTTCTGGGACCAGTGTTCTTTAATATCTTCATCAATGACTTAGATGATGGGATTGAGTGCATCCTCAGCAAGTTTGAAGATGACATGAAGCTGAGTGGTCAGGCTGACACCCCTGAGGGATGGGATGCTGTCCAGAGGGACCTAGACAAACTGGAGAAGTGGGCCTGTGGAAACCTCATGAGGTTCAACAAGGCCAAATGCAAGGTTCTGCACCTGGGTCAGGGAAACCCTCAGTATCAGTATAGGCTGGGGGATGAAGGCATTGAGAACAGCCCTGCTGAGAAGTACCTGGAGGTCATGGTGGATGAGAAGCTGGGCATGAGTTGGCAGTGTGCGCTGGCAGCCCAGAAGGCCAACTGTATCCTGGGCGACATCAAGAGAAGCGTGGCCAGCAGGTCAAGGGATTCTGCCCCTCTGCTCTGCTCTGCTCTGGTGACACCCCACCTGCAGTGCTGCGTCTGCTCTGGAGCTCTCAGCACAGGAAGAACAGGATGAATCTGTTGGAGAGGGTCCAGAGGAGGGCCGCAAAAATGATCAGAGGCCTGGAACACCTCTCCTATGAAGAGAGGGTGAGGGAGTTGGATTTGTACAGTTTGGAGAAGACTCCAAGGAGACCTTATCGTGGCCTTCCAGTACTTAAAGGAGTCCTATAAGAAAGGCGGGGAAGAACTTTTTAGGACAGCCTGTAGTGACAGGACAAGGAGGGTAATGGCTGTAAACTAAAAAAGGAGAAATTCAGACTAGATATTAGGAAATTTCTTTTTACGCTGAGGGTGGTAAAACACTGGAACAGGCTGCCCAGAGAGGTGGTAGATGCCCCGTCCCTGGAAACATTCAAGGTCAGGTTGGATGGGGCTCTGAGCAACCTGGTCTAGTTGAAGGTGCCCCTGCTCATGCAGGGGGGTTGGACATGGTGACCTTCATGGTCCCTTCCAACCCAAACCATTCTATGATTCTATGATTATGTGCATCACCTCAAACCCCATTCAGGAAGGGAAAGAAAAAAGCCAGAGAAGAAGCTAAACTGGAGTAGCTGAGGTGGTGCAGGCAGAGCTCCTCAAGGCCATGCCCAGGCGGAAGCCATGTGCAGGGTGGGTTCCTCTCACTTTTGGGGGCCTCTGCACAGAGACTGGTATGATCACACTAGGCAGAGCTTGCTGGCCTAGTCATTATTTCTTACTCAGAGTGTCAGCTAAGCCCTGAAGAAAACACAGACAGCAACCTTTCTTTGTTCCCCTCAAGCCGACCTTCACATAATCCACAGGAAGGCCCTTGGTGCTGGAATAGCCTCAAAGTAGTAAAATATTTTTGATCAATCTTCCCTCCAGAGAAATTTATCCTGTCCTCTGCTGTTTCTGAGCTTCAGGTCCACTGCTGGCGCCTTCCTGACAGGCAGGCTGACTGCTGACACGTTCTTCAAAGGTCATGCTACTTGACAGTATCCATTTTGTTCTCACCCTCTAGCTGACTTAGTTCCCTAATAAAATTTATTGCTGCAATTTAGCTGTGCATTTTCACTATCTCCAAAATTAAGCAATAAGTAGGGCTTTTTGACATCTGAATGACAGACTTCAGCACTTTTAGTGCTTAACCTAATAAAGGACATGGCAGCTACAATCTTCTGGGGTTTATTTTGTTTTGTTTCGTTTCATTTCCTTCTCAGTTCCGTACTAAGTAGATGATTCCCCCCTACTCCCCTGAACTGGATTAGAGGGGAAACATAATTTAAAGAAATACCTACCTAGTGTCACACACATCCATCAGTTCCTCATTTTTTGTTTCTAGTAAAATAAAACTAACGACCACTTATGAAGTTAACAAACATTCAAATAAAGACCATTCTTTACTTGTCAGATAAGAAGCTTCATGAATCACAGCTAACAAGAGCTAACATTTCAGTGGTAAATGCTGGAAACAAAGCATGCATTATTAAAATTAAAATTGAATTAATAAATCACTTGGTGATTTGTGACTATATATTTGTGTACTATATATTTGTTATATATACTTGTATATATATATATTACAAGTGT
>KL281704.1:824-21592 GCA_000699545.1 Podiceps cristatus
GAAGAAGGGGGCGGGGGGAGCCCCCCGTGTGCCCCAGCCGATGGACCAGGATGGCCACATCCGCACTGCGGAGGACATGATCCCCAGGCTCCTGCAGGCCCCCTTGTTCGCAAGGTATCTTCAGTGTTTTGCATGATTTTTTTCCCCACTAAAAAATGCCTGAAATAACAGGAGGGCTGTCTCACGGCCCATTAGCATTCTGTTTACAACATGAAGCAGAGGATACCTGTTAAATGTGTTGGGGAGTGGCAGGCAGGGCAGGTGGAGGTGGCTGAGGGTGCAGTCGGCTGGGATGTCACTGGAGGACTGTGTACAGCAGAGGGAGCAAAACCTGCTGTCGTCTCATCCCTGCTTCATTTTGAGAGTGATTCCAGGACCAACCACCACCGAGTCGTAGAAAGAAATGGAGCTGCCTCCAGCTGTACCGCTGGGGAAGTCCAGGCCAGAGCTGGAGGGCAAGCAGCGTGGACGGCAGCAGGCACGGGGTTTGAACTTGCTTCTTGTGCCTCTTTTATTTAGCCATGCAGACCCTCAGGGTTTGGCTCTAGGCACCGAGTCAATAACCTCACATTTTCTTGGAACACGTTTCTGGTCATTGTAATTCTGTGCTGCTCTCTTCTTTTGTGATGGAGGACATCATTATCTGCTTTCTGAGGCTACTGATGCTTGTGATCCCAGCCTGCCTCCTTGCCCTTGATTGGGGCAGCAGCCATGGAGACCCGACTCAGAGCCATGGAGGAGATGTGGAGAAGCATCGGGGAAAGAGCAGAGGACAAAACCAGAGAGGAGGAACAGGCTGCTAGAGGAACCAGCTTCACTTCTCGTCATTGCATTTTGTTGCAGCGTGGCTCCAGGTTAGCCACATCACCCTCGCCCCCCTCGGCTGTGAAATGAGGGCAGTGAAATGAGGCAGTACCAGCCTCTGCTGGGTGAGACTGCACTGGTGGGGTCTTCTCCCTCTCCATTCCACCCCAAGCTATCCCGTAGCTGTCAGGCCTGTGTTAACTCCATGCCCATCAAAGCTAGCATGAGGCAGGAGCTTAAAATGTGAACCAAACTCACTCCCCCACCAGAGGAAAAGAGGAAGGGGCCAGCAAAGGGGTCTGCAGGTCTCGGTATGTGTGGCCCAGGTATGGCAATGGTGGCTCCTGGCCCTGTGGCTGGCGGGTGGAGCACAGAGGGGGGCCTGGGAGCAGCCTAACCTGTGTGTGACATACTTACACAAATGCTAAAGCTGCCTGGTTTCAAAGTGCAGGTTATTCTGCCTCTTTTACGGGCAAGGTGCTGAACTCAATGAACTACTTGGTTGGCCCAGGATGGCAACTCCTGATTGCCTTTCAGTTTCAGTAATGTCAAGGACATTACAGATTCGCCTCTGCTGATAAATGCGTCCAAAGATAGGAAAATGAATGGGGATATTTTCACCAACTAGGACCATTCTGGTCTTACATATTTGTAAATATCGCTGCCAAATGAAGTCACAGCACATTTGGTAAACAAAAACCAGCCCCAGCAGGTCCTGACCTCGGCCAAGACTGGCTGCTAAAACCTCGTGCACAGAGGAAGCTTGTGGTGTGTGGGCACGCAGAGGGAGCAGGGGTTCGCCCTGCCATGCACAGCCTTCCTCCTCGGCTCACACAGGGACTTCGCTGGCAGAGGGGACTTGGGGCACGTGGCTTGGAGCTGGGGGGTACAACCCTTGCTGCGCTTTCCCACTGCTGTGCACAGACAGGGATGCACTCGGGAGGCGGCCCAGCTCTCAGCCTACCACCTTCTTTCTGTTCTCCCCCAAACTGAGCGTCCATGCAAGGATGATGCCCGCAGTCATCTAGGCCCTCCCGTGGAGTGAACATACCTGCGGGAGCCAGTCGCCAGCAGTGAGGCCACAGCAGCCCTGGGGCAAGCTCCTCTCTGCAGGAAAGATCGTGGTCTGCTCCGTGTGTGCCTGAGGCCACAGGACATGTCACCAAAATTCAAATCCAGAGACTTTCCCACCCCAGCAGACTGTTTCATCTCTTTGGCCCCTTTCCTTGGGACATGATCATGAACCAGCACTGGAGAATTACATTTTAATGTCTCACGGTTTTTCATTTCTCCATTTCGATATTTGGGTCTACCATAAACACACCCGTAGTCCGGATGCAAGTACATGGCACGCTCAGCCTTGTTAGGGAGTGTCATGTACCACCGAGGCAGCAGCATCCTCAGCTACATCCTCCGTGGCTCCTGGGTGATAGTGGCAGAGGCCAAGGAAAAGAGGGGTGGCCTTTTTACAGCACTGGGCTGGCGGTTGGGGGCTTATTTCCATTTCTGCCCCACATACGCAAATTTTGTTGGTCTTGGTCAAGTCACTCACTGCTCTAGAAAGGCACACGGTGTTTGACTGGCGTGTCTCAGGGGGCTGCTGGTAACAACCCAAGCCTGTACTCAACTGCAGTGGGACCAGCGGGAGTTACTGTTTTTTGCTGGAAATGGTGAGGGTTTAGGTTTTTTTTTTCTTTTCTTTTTTTTTTTTTTTTTTTTTTTTCCTTCAATAAAGTTTTTTTGGAGGTCAAGGTGCAAGAACGAAGGCAGGCAAGTTCTCAAACATAGCTGTTGGGCACCATTCCCATTTTAAGGGGATTGCTTGAATGGACACGAGGTGCCCTTTGCTCTCTCAGAGCCATAACGCTATGGTGGCATCACCTCCTCTTCTCTACTGCCTTTGCCAAGCCCTGGCTGTGCCAAGAGTGCGCCAGGGGCAATGCCGGAGGTGCCTGCTACTGGGGTGCGATTTCCTCCTCCTTCTCCCAAGGAAAGCTGAGGGGTTTGTGTCTCCCAGCTGTCTCAGCTCATTGTCCATCCACTGCGTTTTCCCCTCCAGAAAGATGTAGCTTAAAAAAAGTACTAATGAAAGACTGTAAGATCCATTAAAAAAACAAACAACAACAACAAAACAAACCCCCCCCCAAAAAAAAAAACCCACAAAAACACAGAAAAGAAAGGCTGTAAGCACACAGTGTGAGCATGTCCTTTTCAGTGACAACCTTTAATACCTGTTTGCCTTCAGGGAAGAGCTGGAAGGCAACATGTTGTTAACAAGAATCAGGCCCCAAATCTTTCACATTAAGCAAGAAAAATATTTTTATAAACACCAGGGGAAGGTTTCCCAGTGAAATACACACAGATGTTTTCTTTTTAAATGTAAATCAGTACGGGAATGGACAGTTTAATTAAAAGCAAAATTATTAGGTAAGTGCTGAGGGAATCTACTTTATTTGCTGGGTACACTCACATATTTTTTACTGGTGAGTCAATTGCAATTTTTAATTTCTTTCCTTCTAATATGATCAGCTCAGAGACCAGCCACTGTGATGTGGAATATTTGGGGGAGGATTTTTCCGTGGATAGCAGGATGCCTGCTCTGTGTGCAAGTTGCGGGTGCACAGGCAGCCTGCTATGGTATGTCCATTCCCAGCCTTCCACCTCTGCTAATCGTTCGCAAACACTCGGTATAGGCTGCCTCCGTGGCATCACCTGGAGAAAATCCTGTCCCTTGTGACTGGGATTTTGGGTCACTGCTAGCGACTGAAAGACTTGGCCTTTCTGCTAGCGGGGATGGTAAGGGGAAGGGGCTACAGTGTTAACTGACTTTACAGCCTGTTGCTGCTCTGTGACTAGTCTCAGCTCCCTCCAGTACTACTCGTCCCTCCTCATGCAACCCTTTTTGCAGGCAGATGTTTTGCAGAAGGCCCCCTGCTCCTTCCCTCCAGCCCGCGTCTCCTTCTTCAGCATGACACACGATACAAACTGACTCCTAAGAATGTCAGAAAACAGCGTACTGGACTGGGACCATGACTTCTTGTTTTCTAATGTTCTGGGTAAAAGCCCTTATCTTTGAACACATATGGAAAATATGCTGCATGCTTGAGAAGGGTTGGAGACCTATGGCTCTGTCATTGCTACACTTCAAAATAAGACCACAAAAACCTACAGCAAAATTATCCTGTGCACCAGGAACACAAATATTTTTACTCAGCGTGAATATCAGTGGCATCCTCAGCACAGCTTGTGTGGTTGCAAATGCCTATTTCAGGGGCTAAAAACTGGATTTACAGTGCAGACATACAGAGGGATGAGACTTAATTTGCGCTCTGAAACCAAATGATGCTGATAAAGTCTCAGTGGCTTCAATAGATGTACCCTGATATAGACAGGAGTGTGGCAATGAGAAACAGGACAGATGTTGGTAAAACGCTTTAGGTACCACGGATGGAAGAAAGGTGCGATGAAAGCGCACAGTCTGATTAGTGCCCTGGGGAAGGCTGAGATCTGGGTCACCTCATCCATGCCTACCACCACATCTGATCACATTTCTGAACCTTGCTTCCCCATCAGGAGTGTTGCTGAAATAAATGCCCTAAAAATGATGTGGCCTCTCCATTTGCGGGGTTAAACACAATTTCCCATCATTGAGCTTTTGCAGTTGGCTCAGGTATTGTTGTCAGGGTCTTGGATCCTTTTCTTCTTATTATTAAAAAAGAAACTTTGAAACATATATTAAAAAAAAAATGCTTATCAGATAATGAAATTCTAGCTGTGGTCAAGTCTTTCAAACAACCAGGGCCATGATTTAATTGGAAGTAATTATAGTCTTTTCTGAAGTATAATTTTTAGGGTATTTTTTCCCCTGACATTTGCAGTGTGGAAATTAAAAATAAAACGATGTCAGAATCACAAGATTTCAATCTATCTTCAAACAATAATGTGGGCTAGTGTCAGAGGTTTGTCCTTGGCTGGAAGGAGGAAAAATTCACTGAAGAAAATGCTCCTGGTGAAAATCGCCATCAGCACCTAGTCGTGCATTTTCTGTGCTCAGAAATTCCTGAGAGACTCCTGCTTCCCAGAGCTCGCTAGAAACCCTCCTACCTCTGCTGCAGTGGGAAAGGGCACATCAGTACCTAGCTCCTGAGAGCACCGCATTTGTGATGCGGGCTTTGTTAATTATTCCTCCAGTAAGGCTGTATTAAGAGACACGCTTACAGCAAGTTAAAAAAAAAAAAAAAACAACAACAACCCATTCTACACAACAAAGATTAAATCCACACCAACACCTTCTGCCTCTCCATTTTGGCTGAAAAAAACCCAGAGTATAACAAAGTTACTTCCATTTTTTTCTCCCCTTCAATATTTTCCTGATTTTTAAAGAATACATTTTTCAAATGATCCTCTTCTAATTTTTTCCCCTATTTCACTTAGTAATTCTGCATCTTCCTTTGGTGAAACCACTAGTGCGTCCCCTAAACTCCAGCTCACACACTCCGTCTTACCCAAAGTGCCATTCCCGGCATAAACTCAACCTTTTTTTGGTGGCCAGTGGCATCAGCCGGGCCCTGTGGGCAGAGCCTCAGCTGCTACCAGCCAGCGCAGCTCTGCTGGTACCAGTGATGCTCTGATGCCCTCGGACAGATATGCATCTCTAAATACAGCCCCTCGGAAGGACAATTTGGCCCAGCCTTTGCAATCATCTGCTCCAGCCTCCAAATAATTTCTGTAGGGATGCGTACGTGCATGCAAGGAATCATCTTGCACTCCAAACCCTGTGCTTCTGGATCTGAAATTTTAGATTTAATGCCCATTTAAAATCCATTCCTGAACACCAGTCAAAGGAAAGAGGGAAACTATTTCAGATTAAAAGGACAACACATATAAAGAAGAAAAGTCACATAAAAGGCAGGTTGTGATTTATAGCAATGTATTAAGTGCTGTAGAGGATTGTGTGAGGGACGCTTTGTTCTGCAAAGTATGTTGTCTTTTTGATGAACCATTAGGTGAGGTCCCTGATCATTATAGACTCTATGGAGTTATTCACCAGGTGAGTTACAAAACAAATCCCTACTGGGCAATGCATGCCTGGCCCACTCACGTACCCCACCACGCCACTCAGCTTTATTTATCCCGTTCTCTGCTCTCCATCTTAAAAAGAGCCATTGCATGGCCTCGCTGGTGCAGAACAGCTATGTTTGATCTCAGACATGGCTTCAGCAGCAAGGGAAGGGACTTCCCTCTACCCTTCAGCCTCTGAAACAGCCTTTTCAAAGAAAGGAATCAAGAGAGTAATATTAATTATTTTACTATACTAGAAGTTATGATAAGGGAAAAAAATATAGAGACTGAGGTAAAATTTTGGTCAGGCCTTATAGGACAAACTCAGTGACTTTAAAGTAATAAAACTTTCTGTGATGCTTTGACAAAGCTGATCTTCCATACTTCAGGGATACATATGGATGTGCTGACAGGAACCTTGTGGCTTCCAACCCATGCACCATGTAGAGCCTCATGGGATTTTCTGGAAAGCAACCGCTTTTAATCCCCACTCCCCAAATGGTCAGACGACTATCCATGTTTCAGAGGCAAGCATGTGTGTTTACTTCCATGACTTTCACGCTGTCAACAGAAAGTACTTGAAATTGCAGGCAAAGTTTCCAAGAAAGCAGAGATGGAGATTTTCTTTGCCTAGATTAAATTTCCCAGTACCTTCCAGCAGTCCTTCTCCTGCCTTTGCGCCGCTCCCTCACTTAGACGGGAGCCTGGAGATCTGAGCCCATGACTTGACCACCTGCTCAGGGACTTGGTGCTTTTAGGAGCTGTGGGCCAAGAAGTACATTTGGTACATGCAGTGCCTGCCATGACACATCCCAGAGCTTGACGAGAGCCTCTTGGCCAGAGGTGGGAAACCCTTGTAACATTTACCCTTATTTCACTGTTTAATGGAGAGCACCTCCTTTTCCAGCCCAGCTCTCTAAAAGCCAAACCTGGCCGTGATGTCCCATCACTGTTAATGCCGTACCAATATTAATAGCTAAGCTATTGGTGATGGGTTCACATGACAGCACTGTGCCTTGCTGGTTAGCCGCAGCCTGTGACTACGGCTTTAAAAATTGTGCTGATGAGGTCTTGTCTTGAGACCCTGCCGCCCACCTACTTCCATGCTGAGAGAGCCGAATAAATATTTACTGCTTCTCAAAATAACACCCAGCCACACTCATCCTTACCGCTGCAGAGCAGTTCATCTAATTGAAATAAGAATATAAGTAAACTGTTTGTCAAGGCAGTTTATTAGGAGAAGCATTGCTGTGTCAGGAGCTCCCTCACTGTGAGAGATGCTGTGTTGTCTCTCTTAATATTTAATGCCATTTTAATAATATTTCCCAGTTAGGGGTGCAGGCTGATGCTACAGACTAAAGGCCAAGCCTGCCAAAGTGGGGAGGAAGGAAAGCTCAGGGACTGAGGTCAGCTCAGCTCCATTGACCTACCCACCTGGGGGCTGGGCAAAGAGCCATCCCGCTCTTCTTCCAAGGGACTCAGCCACTCCCAGGTCCTCCTCTCGGCCACTTTATCTCAGATTTGTGGATATATCCTCACTCAGAAGGATGCTTCAAAAGTTTGAGGCCACATCCTGAGGTGGTGGAGATGAGATACCCACACTTTTCCTTTGGCAAACCCATTTCTCATTGCAATGCCACTCCAGTTGGGTTCATTAATCAGATGGTACCATAAACTACTGAATTTCTCTCAGGCTTGTGATTGCAGCTGTAGCTACAGCACTCTTACCTGCCTTTGGCAACTCTTGTTTTGGAAACCTCTAAACCTCGGGGTTGAAGTCAGAGGTGTTTGAGCTCAAGGAGTGGGGAACTGTGGCTTAATTATCAAAGGTCCCTGCTAGTAAAGTGACCACCAATGCTGCCTCTGCGTCACCCTTCAGCCCTCGCAGACCTGGTGCGGCTGCAAAGCTGCTGCTCCGGCAGTGCCCTGGTCCCCGTGCCGTCCCCCAGGACTTCTCCTGGCAGCGATGCCCAGCTCAGCTCTTCCTTGTTGTGAAAGACTCCTGGCTGAAGGACTGGGGAGTCAGGGCCTTTTGAAGTTGCTGCATAATAAGCTGGCTTTTTGGTTTTGGTTTTGTTTTGTTGTTGTTGCCTTTTTTTTTTTTTTCCCCCTGAACATCACTAGACAGTTCAATAATAATTACATGAACTTTATAATCAGCCAAACCAGCGTAGGCATCCACCTGGCCTACACGTAGCATTTGTGAGTAATTTTACATAAAGGGCAGATACTTTTGAACTTAGTGCACAGGACTGGTGCACAAACAGCTATAGGAGGAGGGCCCAATTATAAATAAACCGTCCTTAGTTGTCACTTTGCTGTCTCTGACTTCCCACGCATTCAAATGGTGAGACTGATTCATTTAATCTTACTCTAAAGCAGCAAGCCACAGAGGCAGTTTCCTGACAGTTGCTTAAAAAAGTGTAGCTGAGCTCTCTTAAATTGTCTTCCCTTGTATTATATTTAGACATTGTGATTAGAGTATCTGCCACAGCATGCTTTTACTTTAAGGCAGAAGTTCAAGCCAGTCTCTGAAAGCAAAGAGAGATGCTCCTAGGAACTGAAGGGGCACAAGTGCTGGGCTTTGGCATTTAGGTGCAGAGATCTTCCACGCCACTTGTGCTGCCAGCCTTATGAAACCTGAGTTTTCAAACAACTGCAACATTATTTACCATAATGAGACTACTGGGAAGGGTGGAGGAAGCGAAAGACTTAGCGGCTGTTTCCATGAGTTTCAGCAGTATCAGCTGAGCAATTCTTACTGTCTTCCCTTCTCCCCTCCTTCCCTGATCCCCCTTCAAACATGGCTGTTCTTGGCAAAGGGTTGGATGCAAAATCTGGACACTCGTGTCATATGAACAAAGCTTATATATATTTGTGTCACTGCAACGCAGATTATAATGACTACACTTCTTGGATTTTACCCTAATTAAGTCAGTGGAGGTTTCAACACAGATACAAACTTGATGTGCAGCTCTGCCCTTGACAATTGCATACCGAAGAGAATACCTGAAAGCTCTTGTTTTGCTAAATATGCTATTTAATATTTTGTAATGCTCAGGTAAATACAGTCAGTGAACGTGAAGTCTTCCTCATGTCTATGTTATTATGGAGGAGGTTATTGGAGTTTGAAGGAGGTTTCCTTGTTACGTGACTTGCTTTGCCAGAGCGCTTGTCAGAAACCCAGCTGCAGGTTCCAGTCCTGCTGACCACCAGCTGTGATGAGAAGACCCCTAAACTCCAGCAGACTCTCAGCCACTGGTCTGGCTGCGGGAGCTCTACAGTCGGGAAGCAGATGTGACAAACCTCTGGCAGGCAGGACAAGGTGAAAGACCCTCTGGGCTCTGAGGTACGTGGGAGATGGGGAGGGCTCTGTGTAGAGGGGGAATGGTAGGGAGTAGATGCTGTACCTCCGATGCCTTTTGTTAACTTGGAATAAATACTGTTGTGGAATTTAACGCACTGAATTGAAAGGTGAGTTTCTCCCATGTGCCAAATGCTCGTTTTTTTAGGTTGGTGTAGGATGTCCATCTTCCTCCTCTAGCTGATCCACAGAGACTTGTAAATCTGTTATTGCTTCCACGTACCCTTACAGAAACTTGTGCTTTTAGTTTAGTATGTAGAAAACTTGAGGTCCTACATCCAGATCTTAATGTTGGTCTAAATGGATTTGGATTACCATTCTTTTAAGATATGCTGTATTCCTTTCCTCTCAGATAAAAGTGTCATGCTAGAAGCTTTCCACCATCCCTGTGTCTCTAGAGAGAGTCTTGGAGACTTGAAGGTGACTTTTCTGTGAAATAGTCTCAATATAATTTCAAAAATACTTCATAATTTGGAGCCTGCTCCTCAACCTCCAACAGAGATCAAAGGGATCCCAGCAAAAAAATTAAGCACCATGCATTCCTAGGAGCTGAGCCTTTGGCTGTAATGAATCAATCAACCACCCTTTTATCAGCCACATATAAATTGACTTGGGGCACTTCGGAGCCTAAGGCTAGTATAAAGCTGCTGGTTTAGGCTTTATTTCCATTAAAAAGTTTGACTCCAGAGGAAGACTTTTGTTTTCAAAGGATGTTTTTCCCATCTTCTTGTTATTTTCACCATCAAGCTTGCTTGGCCAGTTGGGTATGAAAAGCTTGTTCTTGCATCCTAAAGGCAAGATTATCTGTTGATGGTATTTATGGGGTGCTAATTACTATCTGTCATTGGTATTTATGAGGTTCCAATTGCTATAGTACCTAGGCGCCACGTACAATATTGAGATAAGCATAAATGTTATTGAATGTGGACTCTGCTCTTCCCATCCTTGGGGATGGGACTTGAATAATGTTCTTTGTCCTCTTCCTCCCGCTCCCTTTCATATTTGTGAGGCACTTGAGAAAAGGTGAGTTTTGTGCTCCACTATGAAAGAACCCTGAGCTCACCAGGGGGTCACCAAGTGCCCATGGCTTCATCTTTGACCATATTGTGCTTCTGGCCCTCACGCTGGCAGGCGACCCAAGGCACCGGCGCTGTGACCGGCAGCATGGGGAGCAGAGCCCGCAGCACCCTGGGTCTGCTTTGCCTGTAGTCTGCATGATAGCTGCTGAGGAATACGATGTTTTCCAAAACCCAGCAAACTGCGGCAACTGGGAGAGCTGAGATCAAACCAGGTGCTGCTTTCCAGCCTGTGCACAGTCATACAAGGTGACCTGGCTAGAGAGCATGGAAAACTTTGAACTCTTCGGGACAGGATCTGCCGAGAAGTGAGCAGAGAGCTGCTGAAGCCTGGCTGGCATTAATGTGAAGAACTTCTTCTGGCTACCAGTACTAAAGAGACAGTTTGCTACTCAAACTAGAGCCTTTGACCAACTTGACGACTAGTAGTGGTCAGAGACCGAGTCTCAGCCTCGTTCTGAGAAAAACACATGCCTGGGACTCCCTTTCTACCACTACAGAGAAATTAAAATGATCCCACAAGAAAGTAGAGATGAGACGAAAAAAATGCAGGTCACAGTAGCAGCTAGTTCCTAAGTGGGACAGGAATAAACTCTTTAATGTGGATATGGAAGGGGACATATGTTGTTTCTATTGTTACCTGATTATGGGAGAATAGAGGGAAATTTGCTTACAACCTCAAGAAAGAAATGTTCAACACACATTTTTAAAACATCTGAAATTTAAAAAATATATAGGAAGCAGATGAAGTATCTGAGAAGATTTTTCCCCTGCTTTTTGATCAGCTCTGATGGTTCTAATTGATGTCCAAGGAAATGACTGGAAATGGCTGGAAATGACTTTGAAATGCAGAAGCAAGGGATTGCACCCTTGGTAAGCCCTGCCTGTGGGACACCAACCCCGGGACATGCTGAAAATGCATACATAAGGAAGGTGCCATGAACCGAGATTTATCTCCTGCTTCCCCTTACAGCGATTTCCTTACCCTCAAATTTTCTGGAATGCAAAACTGTAAGGACCAGTAATTATGCTAAGACTTTTCCTTTATGTATCACTGCTCACTCAAGACTTTCAGCCCATTACACAAATAGTAGTGACGTGCTTGGCAGAGCCCTTTGAAGCAGGTAGCGCCGTTGCTGCCAGCTTGGCTTCCCCAGCAGAAGAGTGGGGGTGGCGGGAGGTGAAGGGACGGAGCCTGCAGCGCTGGGATGCTCTCACTTTCCTCGCTCTTGCGAGTCACTCGTGCCTCTCCTGCTTTGCCCCTGCGTGGGTTTCGGGCCTCGCAACCCATCTGAGGGCAGGCTCTGTCGGGATGAACATGCATCAGCAGATGCTGTGGTGCACCAGGCGGGCAGCTAGCAGGCACCCAGCACCCAGTGCCCAGGGCCAGGCAAGCCAGCGATCCTGCCCCTTGATTGCTGAGGGCTGCTCCGTGCCAGAACAAGCAGGGCTGGGGTAAGGTTACACTGACTCCCAAGGACGAGGCAGCAGCTTCCCAGGGAAAATACATGCCTGCGTAAACAAAGAGGGAAATAATTATAAAAATTAACTGAGCAGAAGTAAAAACAGAAAGCAGAAGCAGGACTGAAAGAAAGAAGGAAAAGCACCTGAGTTTTTTTGTAGATGCAGAGGTTTGCATTTTGTGTCTAAAGAAACAGGGGAAGAAATCTAAATAAATACATATCTAGAAAAAAAAATGGCAAATGCAAAAAGAACCACAAGTTTTTGTGAGGAAGCCACTGAAGAGACGGAGCTATAAATGTACAAATCCAAATATCAAGCTTTGTTACTTCAACAGTAAAAATATAATAATTCATTTAGTACAGAGTGAAAGTAAACTTTTTGGAAAGCACCTGAGGACAGTTCTGGGAATTGTTTGCCCTGTTATTTTTGCTCCAATCATTGGACAGTATAAGGAGGTAGTTATTAGAAGTGCTGTTTATTCCAAGAAACATTGCATTCCTCTCTTCTCACCACTACCTTGCTTTAGTCAGGTGTATTTATTGAAATGTGCTCAAAGCCCTGAGCTGCACTACCACCAGTCTCCCAGCACCATCTGCTCAGCCAGCCAGCAGGACAAAACACCCTTATCCAGTGAGATAGCCCTCTTCCCTAAAAAATCATAGTTTGGGTTGGAAGGGACCTCTAAAGGCCATCCAGTCCAACCCCACTTTGTTAAGCAGGGACATCCTCAACTATATCAGGTTGCCCAGAGCCCCGTCCAGCCTGACCTTGAACGTTTCCAGGGATGGAAACCTGTTCCAGTGCTTCACCACCCTCATTGTAAAAATTTTCTTCCTTATGTCTAGTCTGAATCTCCCCTCTCTTAGTTTAAAACCATTACCCCTTGTCCTGTCACCGTTGTCCCTACTGAAAAGATTCTCCCCCTCTTTCCTATAGGCCCCCTTTAAGCACTGACAGGCCGCAATCAGGTCTCCCCGCAGCCTTCTCTTCTCCAGCCTGAACAAGCCCAGCTCTCTCAGCCTGCTCTCACAGCAGAGCTGCTCCAGCCCTCGGATCATTCCTGTGTCCCTCCTCTGGCCCCGCTCCAACAGCCCCGTGTCTCTCCTGTGCTGAGGCCCCAGAGCAGAGGCAGCACTGCAGGTGGGGTCTCACCAGAGCGGAGCAGAGGGGCAGAATCCCCTCCCTCGACCTGCTGGCCACGCTGCTCTTGATGCAGCCCAGGGCACGGTTGGCCTTCTGGGCTGTGAGCACATGTTGCCGGCTTCATTATTCTTATTAAGAAAAACTGGGATAAAGGATAGGCCTTACGGAACATCCTGAAAGCCAACAGGTGCCTATGACAAATCTCCCTTGGGCTCAGATACAGAAGACGGTTCCTAGTCCCTTCCTAGGTGGACATCCTACCTCATTAAGCAGTGAAGCTGGTGGCAGGTGAAATTGGGACAAGGAGGTAAGTAGAAGATGGCTTGTCAGGGAAGCAGGATCTCAAAGAGCTCCTGAACTGAAAAAACAGCCTTTAACTTTCTTCCAAAAGGCTAGATGGAAAACAAGTCTAAATATGCTTTCTTTGCTCAACATCACAAGGTACCTTCTGTACGCTGCTCTCTCGTGTGTCTGTATGAAAGAAAATTCAGCAGGCAATTTATCACCAAATTAAAGTCACAGCTATCAAAATCATTCTGGATCCAAAAGAGAGGAATAAATTTGATCTTACTTGTAGAAATGTATTTTGGGCAATGATAAAGAGCCTGAACCAGCTGCTTCGCGCTTAGCTCTTATGTAGGCAACACCTGCACAGATTTCAGTCAGGGACCGGCTGAGTGAGGGCTGGCTGGGGGAGTTGCAGTGCCACGAGCTGAGCTGGAGATGTAGAAGCTTGTGCTTGGGGATCATGCTATGTTCCTCAGCCTGGGATGCTCCAGAGACCGCAGAGACACAGCAGCCAGGCATGTGCTGTCTTTTTTCCAGCCCAGTTAGGAGATAACAGGAGTGACACTGCAGAGAGAAGATTCAGGCAATATGATTTTTTTTTTTTTTTTAAAAAAAAAAAAAAAAAAAAAAATAAAGAAAAAAAATCCCTCTATGGTTTTGTGGCTATTTGAGCATGCTGGATGGTGGGGCTGGAAGTACGAGAACACCGGACACAGATAGATTTTATCAGTTCAATAAACTAGAACAACTAATGTACTTTGACACTATATCACTATAACTAGCATTTAGTGTCTTTGGCCGGTGCTGTTTCTAAGGAGGATTTCTTTGTCCATATGCTTGCCCTGCCTACCAGGCGCATGGGGGCTGTGCTGTTTAACCCTCCATCCCCTCTTTTATATTCCCCATTGCCAGACAACCCATAGGCAGTGTTGTACAGCATTACTCCCCTCCCCCAAACTTTCCCTCTTTTAGTTGGTGTCACCACAAAGGAATAGATTATTACTGACACTGATCCCAATTTAATCCTTCCAATAATCTGATTTTTCCAAGCCTATTTATATCTTTGAAATGACAGTAGGGTTTAAAGTGATACAAATACCTGAGTGTAAGCACTGGTACTATCCGCACCAGCCTACTCCAGTTTTGACCCTCCAGAACAAAGTGTAGCCCCAAAGATTACGTGATAAATCCCTTCTCAAGTGTTGGTAGTGCTAGACTGGTCCTTGGTCCCTCCTTTTGATAAGCAATAATTTTCATGTTACAGGTTGACCCTGCATTACACTGGTAACAAGCTGAGGTCCCAAAATAAGTATTAAAGCTCATATAAATGTAGAATTTCTTTTCCCTTTGTGGATTTTTAATAACATTCTGGTGTCTGGAAATGATCAAGAAGTAAAGCTTTCATAGCAATGTAAGAAGTATAAACCCATTCTAGTTTGTTATTTCACCCGGCAACTTGAGAACTTTTTTTCTTTTCCTGGGCTTTAAGGTGATCAGCCAATGTTTTCTCCCATCCCAAATCTCCTTAAGAAGCTTATTAATGTTTTACATTCAAAATAAAGACAAACCAATCTGAAAACAAAGCCATCCTTAGGGCTGCATATTCTAAATGTGCTTGCTGGACTATTTCCACTATTTGTAACAAATTCATTTTAATATTGCTCCTGCTTCTTGCTAGATCTGCAGAACTTCAGTTCACACATATCCAAGGAGTAGTTCAACCAGCAGACAACAGGTTTTTGTTCTCCCCCCCCACCCCCACCCCCTTTATAATTCAATGCAGTGACTTGTTTATATAACCAAATCCTTTTGTTTCTCCAAAAAGGACTTGGATATTCCACTGACAACACCCATGGTAGGTGATGGTCTGTTTTTTCCAAAGCAAAGACCTCAGTTTTCAGCAGAATTTACATTCTAGTAATAAATATTTAAAGGAATTATAACTGAAGCAAAGAATGTCCCTCTGAAACATACACACACACGTGCGTGTACACACACACGCACATGCAGATGCACACTCACAGTCAATTAGTCTGGGGTCACTCTGAATCAGATGGTGCCTCTGGTCAAACCCTGAAATATTTTGCTTTTTCCATTAGAAAACTTGGTCACTTTGGATTTTTAATACCCTGTAAAACGCTTATAAAATGCTATTCCTTACTGTCAATGTAGCAGATCACTCAAACAACTCTGTCAAAGACTGCATTTTCTGCAGCAGGATCTCTTTCTGCCCTTAAACAAGTGTAAGACAGAATACAAATTGTGCTGATTTCTTGTCATCTTTTCTCAGGTATGAGCTTTAAGATTTTCGATCATCTCTATTTTTTCTACAACAAGCTAAAACAAATGACACCAGTATGACAGTTTTGGAACATACCAGGGCTACACAACTATCTTTTGGCTTCAAATTTGTAGACTATTATTAAGCAAACGAGATACTGATGTACTTTTCCATTTACAAAGTTTGTATTTGCCCCTTTGGGCATAACACCAGGTGATGTCTTAATTAATGATGGTGAAGATCTTATATATGACAGAAACAGAAGAGCTGCTTTTTAAAAATAAGAAAAAAAGAAAATATTCCCACTCCCTTGAGGAAGAAGAATGAACTGATTACAAAAAGCAGAACAATGAAAGACAAAAGGGAAAACAGGGCATAAATATTGGAGTTACCCGCAAATGTTTTCCTCTGCAGACAAGGTGGCATTTATTCTGTACAGTATGTCATATCCTGCACAGCACTTCACATCACTCATAGGATAACCCGTCTGTCTTTACATTTGCATTGAATCATGCACACATTAGCTGCACTACATCTCTGTATGATCCGCTGGCTGCGTATAGTGCCCATAGAGTGCGATGGATCACCTTATTTCATGAGCAGCCTCGCCGTGAGGAGGCTGTTACCTGCGGAGGGGTTACCTGTGCAGAACTGACTCATGGGGACAGCACAGCGTGCTGGGGTCTGACATGTCCCTCTCCAAACTGGCAGATGAAAATGCAGTAGTCAGTGGCCTGCTCACCTTTATCCACTGTGTTATCCCCATCCGCAGCAATTATGTGATGAGAACAACACACTGATGTGTGCTTATCAAAGGAAGGCTATTATCTCTGACTTTAAAGGCTTGAAACATATAGAATGGGTGGGAGATGGAGAAGGACTCGTGTCTCACAATCACGCCAAAAAAACAGGTGAAAGGGATAAATAAATGGGTGTTGGGGGGAATCAGTCTTGAAGAGAGGCCCTAAGGCAAAAACATGGGAGGGGGAAGGCTACATGTTATTTTTCCATTCGTTCCTGTGTCCAAGGGTAAGCAGGAAAAGAGTACTTCGTCTCAATTTCTACCCTGTCCCTGATTTTTCACTTTGGGAATCTGGTCATTCTTAGCTCAGTAGGTTTAATTTGCTGACCTGACGTGGACATAGCCATCTTTCACGTTGACCATGGCTTACACTCAGCAGAAACAGAAATAAGAGTGGAAAATAACGTGGCTGGGCTCTACAGACAATGACACTGAACCAGTTTAGGAGAAATGGAAGGTGAGCACAGGTACGTAGAAGGTCTCCATCTACTCAAAGTAGTCCACAGCCAAAGAGCAAAAGGGGGTGTGTGTGAGTCTGTGGACATGCATGTACCAGTAGAGAAGCGGGGATAAACGCTTTTACACTGATCAGCCCTCCTTGCTGTATTCAGCTTTCTGCGGTGCCAGCGCAAGGAAGGAGCCTTGGGAAAGGGTTGCCTTCACCCCACCAGAGCTTTGGGATGGATCCTCTGGCCAGGGGAGGGAAGCAGAAGGACCTCCTGCAAGGAAGGTGAGACCCCTCCAGGGCAGGGGCAGGGCGGGAGGAGCTGCTCCCGGGAGATGGAGGCAGGAGGGCCCCCTGCTCCTGCAGCTCCCCCTGCCCATGCCAGCCCTGCTCCATCTGCTGGCAAGAACAATGCGGAGCCTCCAGCGATGGCCTGCTGGGATCCAGCTCCTCCTGCGGCTTCCCCAGCTCAGGTTCCCTCCATGGCCTCATTTCATCCGCCACAAGACCAAGGGTGGGAAGCGCAGAGCCTTGCCCAGGCAGAGGAGGGAGAACATCCCTTTCTTTTGCGTCACAGGATGAGGAACTGCGCTCCCATGAGCTTCCCTCTTCTTCTGAGTCTAATGTCATCAAGGTTACAAAGGAGCAAATTAAGTATTGTGTGCACTTGTACTTGCCATCTGATCTACTGGTTGGGAACCTAATTTTGCTGCTCACTTGTGGTCCGTCAGGCCCCACTGAAAACCCGCTGCAAGTTCCCTGAGGCTGCATGGCTGAGTGGGATACTGCTGGGGCCGGGGTGAGACGGCAGCATCGGCTCCTGCCTCAGCAAGTGCCCAGAAAAGCAGGGTGCAGCTGTGAAAGGTGTTCAGGGGAAACAGGAGCCCTTCGGCTCCCTGGTTTGTGGCTCAGCACTTTGCAAGGCTATTGTTTTGGCTTTACCCGTGTTATTCCCTTGCCTACTAGATGTTTAGGAGAGTGTGCTGAGGAAAGCTCTGGTCTTGTCAAAATAGGGAAGCACCATGGAAAGCATTTGCCACGCATGAGGCTGAATGGCATTGCAAACTTGACTCACTCTTCTCTGTGCAAGGAGGCACAGGCTGATTTAAGAAAGCTCCCCTGTGAAAGGTGGTGGGATTTTTTAGCTCTGGCACTGTTGGCATTAAACGTTTTTTCCTCTTGTCCTGACTTTGGCTATTGGGAAATCATCGGGACATGGATTTTACTTCTCTCTTCCATATGGAAAAAGCATCACGTTCATCCTTCTGCGGTCTTCACAGACGGCATCTCTTTCAGCTCCGTGTCACAGGCGGTCAGGTGATTGGGGTGGGCCGAGGTTCCCCGCGTCAGCCATTCCCTCAGGGAGGGAAGAAGGGCAGCCAGTGTTGGACCAGTGTTTACAAAAAAGTTTAGTCTCCAGTGGATTTCCCTACTCCAAAGAAACAATAGGAGGGTCTTGTGCTATATTATCCATGCTTCCTCTTTATTCAGATTTTATCTGTGAATTCTTGCAAATAATAGATGACTGAGACCATTATTGTTCTGGGAAAACATTAGACAGACCTTAGCAATTTCAATGGACTTATTCATAGTGTATTTAGTTATGCAAGTCTTTGCAGAGTCAGGAACTAACAAAATACCTGTTGGAATAAGAAATAATCCTGTGTGTTCACAAAAGCAGTTCTCTTATGGCTCATTTTTAATAAGAGATACTGCCTCAGTCAACCAAATGCTACTGAGTTCAGAACAAAAGAAAAAAAAAAAAAAAGAAAACAAACATAGCTCCACTCTCAATGCCACAAGATCTCGGGAAGCAATCCACTCCAGCTCTTCTAGGTCTCTGCTTTAATACAGGCATTCTCGATGTAAATTGCATGCCAATGATAAATAGATCTTGTATCAGTTGAACTTGAACTGAAGTAAAAAGAACATACTCTTGCTTTTTTCCCCCCTGCTTCTTCTTTTCTAAACCTGCATTAAAAAAGATTATTCTGAAATCTTAGAATGGAAAGTGCTAGGTCAAAACTCACATTTTTCTAGCAAGTCTATGAAAACTTACTTTTAAAAGTCACATACTGTAGAATCTCAATTATCCTGGAAGGCTT
Source organism: Podiceps cristatus (assembly GCA_000699545.1). Taxonomy (NCBI): domain Eukaryota; kingdom Metazoa; phylum Chordata; class Aves; order Podicipediformes; family Podicipedidae; genus Podiceps; species Podiceps cristatus. The sequence continues at coordinate 19,658 of KL281704.1, forward strand.
ATCCGGGTTATGGCTCAAGTATGCTATTCATGTGCTGCCAGCTTGTTCTAGAAGTACAACATGAGCTGTGGCGCCTTGCAAAGCAGCTAAACCCTTCCCTGGGCCAGAGAGAGTCCAGAAGCAGGTTTGACTCAAGCAAAGCAGGTCCTGCAGCCGCCCGCCAGCCCCGCGCAGAGTTGGGCTGTGCCTCAGCCCACGGAGCCGCGTGGGTCCTCCACAGTTCTGGCAGGACTCTGTGTCTGCCTCTGCATCACGTCCTGAGCTCTGGGAATTCTTCTTCATTTAGGAACGTTGCCATACAACCGCACAGAGCTGGCTGTGGCGTGGTGCTGGGTAGAAGCTAAGAAGGCTTCATGGGTACCACCTGTCTGTGCACTAAAACCTCCTGCATCAGTCATGTATTGTTATTTTCCGTTATCTAGGACCTTTCTTTTGCCTCCTCTTCACCTCAGCTAAAGGGGAGCTGTTTGTACATCCATGAGCTTAATACCTACTGTTCTTCAAAAAACTCCTCTGGCTCGTTGTACATTAACATGGTTCGCATTTTTGATGCATGTGCAATTAATAAAATTTGGGCAAAACTTTAACTATACTCTGGACAGATTATGAATTTTATATTCTCCATGAGCTATCATGAAAACTTGCTACTCACAAGGACTGATTACGAAGAGGAGATTTGACTCCTCTGAAAGGAGAGCTTTCTCTCCTCTGCACAGCCTTCCTCTCGCTGTTAGAAAAGCAAACATTCCCAATTAGGCAAATAGGGCCGTGCTCCCAAAGGGTTTTTTGTGGGTCTCACAGCATCTAGTATCCCTATTGATCTCCCAAATTCAGGTCAGCAGCGATTGTGTGAGAAATGTCACCTCTAGTTTTCAAAAGAAATGCCTGGCTTTTGGGAAGAGATGCCTAAATAAAGGCTCAAACGCAAGGTAAAAAAAGAACATGCAGTTTAGGCTCACCTTGCACAAGTCCATCAATTCAGTCGAAGGCAGCTTGTGAACTGAAAGCCCAAATGGTGCAAACTGATTCAGAATAAAGCAGTATTAGTGTGAAATACATGTCCAGCACAAAGGAGGGGAGTTATGCAAGTGAAGCTATTCTGCAGCAACTCCCAATGTGGATAAGCCCTTAATTACTTCTAAAATCTCACCATTACTAAGCCATGCTCATAATTTCTAGAGGCCTCGAGTTTCTGGAACAACTGGAGTATGAGATTCAATTGCATTCACTTCAGTGGAGGATACAGTTAAGTATGGGCACGTTTGTAGGCTGGAGGCTAGTCATTAACTAATTAGTGTATGGGAACATTTAAGTTTTTCCCATCTGATTTTGCAAAGTTATTTGGCAATACTTGCTTATGAGCCTTTTTTCATGTTTTTCCCCTCCCTTCCCAGACAATCAGCCCCCCCACCAGAATCAGAAAGAGCACCGTAAGTACATTGACTTCCCGTTTTCCCCTTACTGTAGGCAAAAGTATTTGCTGAGTTTTGCTATTTTATACATACATACATATGTGTGTATGGTTTTGGTTGTTTTTATTTTTTGAACAATAGGCTTCTGAGTGTTTGCTTCCTTCCACGCAAAGCCTCCCTTGGCTGCGAGGGCACGGCAGCGGCAGCGGCGGGGGGTGGCGGTGGTGCTGCCCGGGAGGAACTACAACCCCCAGAGTGCGTGGCGAGGGGCAGCTGGGGGAGGAGCGGGGCAGGGGGGGCGCAGGGCCTTCTGGGAGTTGTAGTCCCGCGGCCCCTGCCCGGCTGCCGGGCCCAGGGCAGCTTTCCAAGCACCTGTCTGTTTCGTGGGAGGCAGCGATGACTCGCTCCCCGCCGCTCCCCTCGGGCTGTTGCAGTGCAGCTGCGGGCTGGCAGCCGGACCAGGAACCGGTGGAAGAGGCACGGGAGAAATTTAAAGGTAAGGATCTCCTCGCATTTGCTGTGG